>JAECUM010009622.1:0-37216 GCA_016617855.1 Megalonaias nervosa | reverse complement strand
ATGTAAGACGTATCACGTGTTATTTATGTTTTAGTGCTACGTCTTACTACACAAATAACGGCCTTTAGCGTGTTCCGATGTCGGTTGACATCGGAACGAGTAGTCAGTTTCAGGAATATCTCACACTTGACAGCTCATATGGACACTCCTCCGCAAATTGATATGTAATTAATATATTTGCTGTGCTTTTTTTATCCTGGTTGAATCAAAATCTGACCCTAGCAAATTCACACATTTTCATGTTCCGTCGACATACATTTGAATTTGTTGAAATGCGACGTTAGTTGAGGTATGCCAAAGTAGGTTCATGTGCGGGATATATTTCTTGAATGAAACGAAACGTTGCTTACAATTCAAATAGGCATAATATATTTTTATTCGTTTCGTTAAAGAATAATATTTCAACTTAACCCGATTTCAGCATTCCGGCTTTCGTTGCTTTCCAGCCAACGAAAGGTATGCCAACAGACTTGAAAACAGGTCCATTTCTTTTGTGAGAATTTTATTAGAGAAAAGACACCAGTGTAAGTAAAGTCTGACTAAAACATTATTAGTTTGTAGAAAAGCATCGTTATTGGTTGCCAGTTGTGTGAGATATTCCTGAAAATTTGACTTTCGTTACAATGTTAGTCAACATCAAAACACGCTACACAGTGCCGGTAGTTAGGCAGTAAAACCAGACGCCTAAAACATAAATATCAGCATCGAGGTCTTACATGTAGGACTACTTTATGTTATGATAAATAAGCAATAAGAGAACATACTCTTTGACGGAGTGATAACATATGATAATATGTTTTTGTCCTGATGTAATTAGCTGTTTCTTGTAGTCTCCCTTACAAGGGCATCCTAGTGTAATGAATGACTCAATCTCTATTGGTTGTTGTTGTTATAGGGTTTAACGCCATTTTTCAGCACAAGATAGGCTATACATGGCGGCCAGTATTAATGGTGGAGGAAGAACCCTGGAAAATCCCGGGAAGAACCACCGACCCACGAGAAGCTACTGGCAGGTTTTCTCACGTACCCACGTTAGCCGAGCCTGGACTCGAACTCACGCAGACAGAGGTGAGATGGCAGTGATCCGTAACGATCAGCGCTTTAGACCACTCGGCCACTCGGGGCCCCTAATCTCTATTGGTATACATAGTATGTTTTGAATGTGGAATTACTTGGCCATTGGTTGAGTAAGATGAAAAACGGATAGTTATGCTTTTTTTTGACATTCCTAGAGTCAGCCAGTTGTTAAATGCCTTATTCAAAGCGCAGGAGTCTGATGTTTTATCAGTAAAGTTCGATGAAATCTCTAACAACACCAAATCACCTTATCGATACTATAAATTAACACAAGGAGTGTAGGCGTGACACCATCCCTCTGCTCGATTCGACTTTTGTCGTAATCAACTTCTAATCATGTTGAATAGGAAAGCAGAATATTCAGAATTTTCTCCAGGAAAGACAAGAAAACAGAACTGGAAGGACAATTGTGCTGTCTTGTTTAGGTTTGTGAAACCATCTAGTAAAGGGGAAAATTTTACGTTTTGCAAATTGTGTAATGTGATTTTGGTATTGAGCATTGAAGTGCCCATGAAATACAAGAGCAAGAAAAAGCTAATAAACATCAGCTTGCTGCTTCATCATACACAACTGAGCCTAAACTTACAACATAAAAAACCCAGAGATAACCTTGATGTAATTCGATCGAAATTCGGTTTATTAAATTTCTTTTAGAAATGAACCTCCATCTTTCAGTTACTGGTGTTGCTGCCAGTTTATTTCGCACACATCTTCCAGACAGTAAAATCACAAAGGATTACTTGTATGAAAAAAACAAAAACAGTTCAGTAAGAAAATCACACCTAATCCAGGTCATCAATGAAGGGTGGTACATTGGAATTGATAATGATTGAAAAAAGAAAAATAAATGAGGTGTGGAAAAGGCTCGTATAAACAGCCTGTGTCTGAGCACTCTTGCACCTTCTAAATGGGCACCCGAATGGAACCGGGTTCCCATTCAAAAGGTGCAAGAGTGCAACACATCTTCGACATTAAATAATTAAAGAAGGTACTGTCCTACTTCACGGATGGTTGTAGATGTTGTAAAAAGTTATTTATGCATTAATATTTTAAAAATCAGTATTTGTTCCTGAAAATCAGTATTTTTATCATACGCAGTCAGTATTTTTGTACCCCAGGGTTGGCAGCTAAGCCGTGGTAGAATTGGCTACTTCTGCCTGATGGAGTCCTGTAGAAAGACTTTGTGACCGTAATGGTGAAAATAAAGGTTAATATGCAGGATTAGATTCATGTGATGGCTGTTTGAGAGTTATGCATTGGTACATTATTGTATTTTGAATGGATATGTGTAGCTTTCCAGTCTTCTGGCAATTCTAAAGAAATAAAAGACGTGACAAAAGTCGAATCGTGCGGAGGCTGGTGTCAGGCTTGTACTCCGTGTATTAATTTATAGTACCGATTAGGTGATTTCATGTTGTCAGAGATTTCATGAAATTTTATTGATAGAATGTCAGACTTCTGTGTTCAAAGACATGACCTATTTTATAACTTACTCATTAATAGCACGGGAAATAAGCTGAGAACATATTGTGTCAGAAAGGTTATTGTAAGTAAATAAAGCATCAGAACAAGTTGATTTCTGTCCTGAGACCACTGCACACTGACTGCTTTCTTTTGATAAAACACTGCACTTGACATGTACACTTCAAACTCCAAGGTAAAGCACATTTGACAAAAAAAAAAAATTTAAAATGTCTAACATGGGGTGGGAAAGGCCAGAGGGAATTTGGACTATCTGCCAAGTGAGTTGAGGCCACTGACTATATAAAGTTGACTTTTGAATGGCAAATGTATTCTATTTTATTTGGGTATTGGATATTTTTATCTGATATTGAGAAATTTTAGACTTGAGGTTTTAGTTTAACTACATCACTAAGATTCAAAGGGAATCCACCAATAAAATGAATATCATGTGACGTGAAAATTTTAAAATGTCAAGGTTAGTAAACTATGATTTAGTAAGCAATACACTAGTTGCCTGATTTTGAGTTTGTCTTTCATTTATGTTAATGCATTGTAGTAAATATTTTCATGTCAGACTTGCCTGTTGAACCAATCCTTGTCTTGTGTGGACCTGTGCAATTTAGTTTCATACTGGTTCTGGACCAGTGAGTCAACAACAGAATTTTCGGACCCTGATTATAAGAAAAATTATTAAGTGTGTCAGTGGGGGATGCTTGTACTGAGAACATAATCAAGATTAGCTGAAATAAAGTTTATGGTCTAAAATTAGTTTTGATTTACCATATCACTAAAGTTCTCAGCATAAAACAAAAGAATTGATTCTGTTACTTTCTCTTTCAGGATATATAAATATATTTTGATTAGTCCAAAGCAAGATTACATATAATTTTATTTCTGAAAGGTTTCAGTGAATCAGATGTTCCCAAAGTATTAAACTGGAAAGAATGTTAATTTTATTTTACTCCTTTCAGAAGAGGGTCGTAAAGGCAAGAGAAAGCTAGAATTTTGCACAAAGTCCAAGTTATCATCTGTAAAACTACCACTGACAGGAAAAACTCTATACCTAGATGTCAAGGAGGGTAGAACCCGTAGACGCCTTGAAGAGGATTTGAAAAAACTTGGAGCTGTAAATACATTTATTTTTCTTGTCTCATCATGACATTGGTTGGGCATATAGTGTTTCTCTTGTTCGTTTATCCATCAGATCTTTGTTTTGCATTTAGTCTAGTTTCAGGCATTGTGGTGGGGCACCCATGTTTTCTGAACAAGTTTATCTTTTTTTCTTGTTAAACAGTAACAAATGTGTCAACATTTAAGGTAGGAATTGCTGTGACGTGATGTACCTTTAGCAAAGACTTTTTGGTGAAAGCTTTTCAGTGACTGGCAAGTCCTATCTACATCATAGGATATTCATGAGAAATCAGACATGAGATTAGTGGGAAACAAAAGGCAAGTCTATCTGGGTGACATACGCAAAGAACAACATGAGGGAAGGATTTTTAATGGTCAAATATTACAGTTTTACTCATTAATAAATATATTGTTATTGCAGTAGATGAACATAATTTTTAGGAGACTGCATTGTAATAACTGACTGATCACTACATAAGAACTAATGGTCACAGCCATGTGTCAAGGCATCTTATTTAAGTTGACCAAGTAAACAGATTTGAATATATATAAGTAACATGTTTTAAATATTAATCAGTGGTTTGTCCTTCATATTCTCAAATGTGATCAAGGATAGCAAGGGAATAAAGTGACATGCCTACTTGCTGAATGAAAAGCTTTGATCCTTTGAGTTCAATATGGAGAAAGGAGATCCAAAGTTTATAATTGACTTCAAATTACCAAATTGGTTCTCTGAGGTTTGAACAAGAGTGAAGAAATTTCACATTTACTTACAATGAAATCAAAGAATTGATATTTTAGTAATCTAGCAAGAAAAACTGAGTTTTTATATTTCTCTCAAAACTGACATCTTTCATTAAAAAAAAAATAATCAAGTTCTGTTCTGAATCAACAATAACACTAGAGCACATTTACATGTAAAAGCTGCAAGATAATGCAGTGCTTCTGCTGGTAAACATGATGTAAATTGAAGCCTCTTGGTATAAAGTTTTTAATGATCTTTCAAGATTAATTATGTTGAAAGTCGGGTAATTTGTACAAAATAGGAAACTTTATTAAAAGGGAATTATGTATTGACAGTTATTCCCTTTGTGATTATAAAATGAGAATTCAGCCATTTAAACCTCCCCACCTACTCACCCTTCTCTCATCTCAATGCCAACCCAATTGTAAATTTTCAGAGGTACCTCCGGAATTTGTACCCTCACTTCTGCTGTAGTATGTATTTTTGACCCTGTTGTGCATGATTATCAATTGAGAGGTTTATATGGAATGTACTGTATTCTTGTGAAAATGAATGATTTCTTTTTGTACTTTATCTTCTATTTACTGTTGATTTCTTTTTTTATCCATTATCTTCTAGTTTATTGATAAATAAGATCTTTGTATACTTTACCAACATAGTTATTCTTAACCTCGGTGATAAAGAGACAGATTATCACTTTTTCTGTTTGTTAGAGATAGTCGTCTTCTTTCGGGTCTTGTACAACAATGTAAGATCATATTTAAATGGTATTGTCTCGTTTCTTGAAAGATTGGTAACATTTTGTTTCTAGTTCTACTGCTCATAAGAGCTTATGGTCTGGTCTGTCATCTGTCCATAAGCACAAGTTTGTTATTGCTATTCTTCCTAAATTACTCAGAGGATTGCCCTGAAACTTTACATGCTCATTCATCCATTGGTCTAGTTGGTCCTAAATGAAAAGAGTGCTGCTTGGACATCCTGCTTGGTTGTTGATGTGTTATGATGTCCTAGTTGTTCTCCTTGATGAAAACAGTGGCAATTTGACATATAATATGTTTGCCACATCAGCCATCTTGAAAATCTTGTTGTTGTTGCTACTCCTCCTGAATTGAAAGTCATAATGACATGTGGTTTCACCAAAAGACTTGTCTTGTTTATATGGTCCCAAAAGAAAATGGTGCCAATCTGACGTTTAATATATAAATGCCAACCTCTAAGCTTTATGCATTATCAATTTTTGGTAGATTAATAATAAAGCAATAAAAAGTTGGGTTTGTCATTTTTATTATCATCTCTTTAATCCACCTTATCATACAAATTTGAGACTGTTATTTAAAAAAAAAGAAGACTACTGCACAAGAATAGCTTAAGAGTATGTTTGTCCTTCAGAGACCTACACATACTTGTTTTGTTTTTTTATATTTATAACACTGTATGTGACGCATTTCAAAGGAAACACAAGGTTTCTTCAATTTGTAAGCTTTTTACAGAGTCATCATATTCTGACAGTAACTTAGTGGACCAGTCTATAATTTTAAAAAATGGTGCCCATGTAAAGTGAAACGGGTTTTGTGAGCGTGAGTAAGGTTATATGACTGAAGAGAGGGGATATGAAATGATGTAATGCAGCACTTAGATTGAGCACATCTTCATGCTCATTGCAGAATATGCAGACTTGACTTTATGATCATTGACTGAAAGACAGACACATAGACTGGATAGTAACTAAAATGAATGTGCATTTTTCATGCAGTATCTGTAAATATGGTCTGAAATGTATAGATTACATTTTTTATGCTCAGATTATGCTTTTTTGTCACTTACGTTTGCAAAAAATTTCACTTATATATCTCTAAGCATTGCCGTGGATTCTAAAATGTTTGCCACAGTGGCCAGCTTGAAAATCATATTAATTACTCCTGAATGGAAGGTCATAGTGTTTTCACCTGGAAACTTCTTATGATATCTTGTTTGTCCTAAATGAAAATGGTGCTATCTGATGTCTAATGTGGCCACCACATTGGCCTGCTTGAAAATTTTGTTCTGATTACTACTCCTGAATGAATGGTCATATCAACATTGGGTTTTCACAGTAAAACTTTGTATAAATGTTTTATCCCAAATTAAAATGGTGCTGACTTTTCTGAAATGGAAGGTCATTTTGACATGGATGTTTTATCAGAAAAGTTCTTATGGTGTTGAGTTGTTTCTAAATGAAAATGACTAACCCTCAATATGGTCATCATGGAGGCTATCTTGAAAACACTCTTATTTCTACTCATCCCAAATGGATGTCTATATCAACTTGATTTTTCACCAATAGACATCTTATGGTACCTAGATGGTCTTAAATGAAAAAGGCGCCAGTCATAGTTCAAATATGGCAGATTCTCTGATCTGTCTTGAAAATCTTGCTATTACTCCCCAATGAATGGGTGATCTTGATGACATAAAAGACTTCTAATGATGTCTGCTTTATCCTTAAAAAAACAAAAAATTGTGCCAATCTGACAGCCACTGTGTCCACCACAACAGCTCATTTGAAAATCTTGTTATTGCTGAAGCATATCAGAGATGGTTTCAGCACTCAGCAGTGAAAAGGAAGAAATGGTTTTATTTTGAATTCCAGGGAAGTCTTTTCATCCAGCAGTGTCGGTCCATTTGAGGGACTTTTGTATAAAAGTGTGATGGCACTACTGCATAGATCAGTTTTAGTGAGAAAATTCTGTGTTGTCTTACAAAGCTTCTCTTCTGCTATCATATGATTTATGTTACAGACTGTTGAAGAATTCCTCAGTAAGGATTTAAATTATCTGATAACCAGTCAGCCTCGACCTAAAGACAAAGACGACAGTCTACACAGTCCAGATAGTCCAGCTGCTGTCAACACACCAAGTCCATTTAGCTGTGGGGTCTCACCAGCGCTGACAAGTGCAGAGCCACAGAAAGTTGCCACTGTAAATAAATCTCGCCCATCATCTGTAGTCGAACCTGCTGCATTGACCAAAAAATTTTATGCAGAGTATAAGTGGAATAATCCCAATGTACACGTTTATCAAGAAACATCTACCTTTATCAGCAAAAAATATTAATTTAATACTGCATTTTTATACATTTGTCAATGCAGATAATGTCAAGAGCATCTGAATGTTCTTGGAAGTTAATGTTGTTCATTATGCCCCTTTGTGACACAGGAGCAGATAATATTGATCATGTCTCTCAGTTTTATCATACCATGGTCAGATTGTACATAGGAAGTTAACATTGCTCATTATACCCCTATTTGACACAGGTAGGCACAGATAAAATTAACCTTGTCACTCAGTTTATCGCACCCTGGTCAGTATGTACATAGGAAGTAACATTGTTCATTATGCCCCTGGGCCCCTAGTGGCCAAGTGGTCTAAAGCGCTCTCCGTTACGGATCACTGCCATCTCACCTCTGTCTGCGTGGGTTCGAATCTAGGATTCGGCGAATGCGGATATGTGAGAAAACTTGCCAGTAGCTTCTCGTAGGTCGGTGGTTCTTTCCGGGGATTTCCTGGTTTCTTCCTCCGCCATGTATAGCCTATCGTGTACTCAAAAATGGCGTTAAGCCCCACAACAACAACAACAACAACAACATTATGCCCCTATTTGATACAGGTTGGCACAGATAAAATTGACCTTTTCATTCAGTTTATCACATCCTGGTCAGTATGTACATAGGAAGTTAATATTGTTCATTATGCCCCTATTTGACACAGGTAGGCACAGATAAAATTAACCTTGTCACTCAGTTTATCACACCCTGGTCAGTATGTACATAGGAAATTAATATTGTTCATTATGCTCCTATTTGACACAGATAGGCACAGATAAAATTAACCTTGTCACTCAGTTTATCACACCCTGGTCAGCTTGTACCATATTTACTGGCTTATAAGACATACTTTTTGACCAGAAAATCTTAGCTTCATCTTATTCGCCGAATCGACTAAAATATGGATTTTGTCATCCAAATCACGTTATCATATGTCATATAATTTTTCGTATAGAAAAAAATTCTCCAAAAGTACAAAAAAATGTGTAAAAACATATTTCATTTTGGGGAAGGAATTGTATATAAGAAAATATAGGACCCCACATTGAGGATTTGAAACAATTACCTGATCATCAGTATTAAAATTAACTTGGATGTAATTGCAGTAAAGCAGCATGCATTAGTAATATATGTTGTTTGTAATATATTTTGTTTAAATTTGATACAGGTGTGTTAGAATTGAAGTTAGAAGATGAATAACCATGACAGAGACATATTGCATCACAATTTTCTTACTGCACCTCATGATCAAATAAAAATGATGCCCCATTATGAGAGAGAGAGAGGTTAGATGTATTTACGATTGTACGGTAATATTTTATTGTTCACTTTCTTGATGACTGTGATCATACTCGTAGAGAAGTACAGTACCATATTAACAATTAATACCACTAGGTAAGCAATCCTTCTAGTTTTAGTTATCACTTCCATTGTTTGCAAATCACGTGGCTTTGTAGTGGTATGTAGATGCTAATTAAATATGCTACAGCTGTAGTCAGGTTTTCCAGAGTTAACACCTGTTTGAGGTCGAGATTTGGCAGACCAGATCAGATTAGTGAGGCTACCAATAGGGAAATGAGGCTAACCATTTGTATTATGAATAGGGTACCATATAATGAAAGGAAATGCCAAGGGCTACTCATGTAAATTTCTCAACCAGTGACATTATTTGAACTTGCCGATAGGACCGACAGCAATTTAAAGTAACATATAGCATGAGCAAAGATCAAAAACAATTGCCGCCTAAGTACAGGAAGAGTACATGCACTTTAAAAAAAAATAATCTTATTTGTTTGGAATGGAGAGGTCATTATACTTGCAAAGAAAGTTAGACATCATGCGAAATGGTCATTCTTGGGATTTAACCTAGTAAATGGAGTCTCGTCTGTGTGTGTGTGTGTGTGTGTGTATATATATGTATGTATGTGTGTATGTATATGTATATATATATATATATATATATATATATATATATATATATATTGGGCCATATTTTATTTTGATCACGAGTGCAAGAAGTAAAATGCGAGGGAATAAATATGCATCCCCCTATGTGGAAAAAGCATTTTAGCATCAGTGATGCAATTTCCTTGTTGTTGGTAATCTGAAATGGCATACATTGATGATTTTAATATTTATGAAACCGGAAGTTATTATAATTTAATTCCACACAGCATCGAGAATTTTATCCTATGTGTAACTCAATAAATTTTCATGTCAGCGTCATTATATGTAGCTAAAAGTACATAATACATTTAAAATACTCGTGCGAAAAAAATTAGGTACTTTTTAGTTACATTTATTGATCCAGACCGGAAAGGTTACTGAGTTACAGATAGGATAAAATTTGTGATGTTGCAAGGAACAAAGTGAAAAAGACAAAGCCGAGGTATTGATCTGGCCTCGTCTTATACTCAGCATTGACTTGTATCTGGATGAAGGATGGAAAATTTGCCAAATTTGCTCGTTCGACTTATACTCTGCATTGACTTATAGGCTGGCAAATACGGTACATAGAATTGGTTGTTTTAAAAAAAAAAGATGATGGGCAAAAAGGATAGGATGACATCAGTGGAAAATCAAATGGGGATGAAAATTTTAATGAATAAGAAATTAAGAAACAATCAGTCCAATTTAGTCCAAATTTTTATGGAATCTTAATTAACTGCACTGTGAATAGAACTTAGTAACAACTAAGAAAATAATTTTTGAGGGAAGTTCAGAAATGATGTCGATAATTGTGCTTTTGCAATATTTAGAATATTTTGATTGACTTCCACATTGGGACTGTCACATCAAAATATACTTGGGACCCAGAGAGGCACTTTCACTGTAGTGAACCATAAATGCAATTAGAATTTTGTATGATTTTCATCAAGTTGCATAGCATTTTTTTTTAAATTAAAAAATAACTGCCTTCACTAGGTAGCATGTATGTTTAAATGGAACAGTTCATGATGATGGGCTAGATAAAGGTATTTAAAATATTGGTACTATCCAAAGTGGTTGTAGTTTCAGTTCATGGTTTTGATCAGACAGTAGCATAAATTCTAAACGTGTACCTTATTTGCTAGCATATAAGTTGCTACTTTTGGATTAGGAAGTCTGGTCTTTGTCTTGTATTCTGTATCAACTTATATATGGACTATATCATACGTTATTTGGATTGCTTTATCATATGTCATGTAATTTTGTTGTATCAAGAAAAAAAATTCCCAAAGCACAAAAATTATCTGTAAAAAATATTACCATTTGGAGGAAGAGATCTTGTACGAAAAAGTCTAGGAGCCAACATTAAGAAGGATTTTAAAATATTGACATGATATCAGTATTAAATTCATATGCATCAGATGTAATTGCGCTGAAGCAGTGTGCACTAGTAATATATGTTGTTTCAGTTTGATAACATATTTGTACTGGAATAAACAAGTTGGAAAACTAATAACCATGAGAAAGACAGGTATTCCTTCACATTTTTCTTCTTGCACATCATGATCAAAATAAAATATTCCTCAATAGGATGGAGGGGGAAAGAGGTTTCAGGACAGTTGTAATCTATATTGTTCAGTTACACGACATTTGTGATCTGGTCATATACAAGTGCAATACTATATTCCATTATCAGTTAACACCTGAATAAACAATTCTTTCTGCTTTTAATTATGACAACCATTGTCACAAGAAGCACATGGCTTTGCAGTGTTATTTACATGTTAAATATGCTGTAACTTTGGCCAGGTCATTCCAGCTGACACCTATTTTGAGGGCAAGATTCGGCAGAAAGGGAGAATGCCAATAGGGAAATGCGGTAATCCTGTAGGGTATTGTGACTACGGTACAGTGCAATGACAGGAAATGCCAGGTTCTTAATCATATAAGTTTCTTAAAGAAAACTCCGCAGATTCTACTGTAATCATGCAGTTAATATTCATGAAAACGAAGCCAAGGTATTGATCTGGCCTGGTCTTATGCTCGGCATCGACTTGCTTATGGATGAAGGATGTATACTTATGGATGATGGATGGAAAATGTACAAAATTAGTGAATGCAGTTTTTACTCTACATTGACACATAGGTCTGCAAACATGGTAGTTAATAATTAAAACATTTTCAAAAAGAATGGGGCATATAATTCCATCTGAGGAGAAAAACCAGGAAATTTTTAGCCGTGTCTTGGTGATAAATATGTAATGGAGTCATAATTGAACTGATAACAAATAAAATTTATAGAGCCCTTACCGGAATTTTTTAAGTTGGTGAATCTCTTCAGTTAGATGAGGTACAATTGCTATATGAATCATTTCGGTACTTTCATATCTATGCATGGTTAGTCCGAGTGCTCAGGTAATCTGATTGGTCAAGTAGACTGATTACCCTTTAAACCTATTTGTATCTTGTGTAAAAGGTACAAGCACCAGTCTAGCATTTCACTGTGACATGTGATCCCAGTAAATTTTGCAGAAAAATATACCTTATCTTCCCCAGTTCCTCTTTTGATATGAAAAGTTAACAAAAATGTATTGTGATAAATCTTTGCTTATTAATTTGTATTTTGCACAGGGAACACAATGTTTGATTATTTATCATAGTAACCTTTGACACCCACAATTGATTTTTATGAAATATGTAGAAATCTACTCACTGTTGGGACAATTTTCAGTGGAGAATCCCATGCACTGGCATCTTTGACAATTACTGTATTAAGCATACAGTCCAGAGTCATATTACATCGGAAGTAGGTGTTAGGGCACCAACCAGACATAAGCAAGACTCAGGAAAACCACAAATCCTTTAATCCTTACTACATAAAAATTGACCATGTTGAGGAAAATTTTAATTCTTACCCAGACTAGAAGAGCTTATCCATCTTTCTGTTAGAAGAAGCTTATTATTGCTGCTTCTCCTCTTGGAGGATTGGATTGAAACATTTAACATGCATTAAAAATCCCTTGGGCCTGTTGGAGAGAGAGAGAGAGATGCCAACTTATCCACACCGTTTTCAGATGATTATACATATTTCGTATTTCAAATGAAAGTAATGTAATAGATATAATGCCAAACCTAATTTTAGATAATATTAAGAAAGTTGCAATGCCTAGAAAACTGCAAATTCTACTGTACTTTTTTCATTTAGATATGGCTGATGACACCTTTTGTAATATGGTTACACTTTTGCTTTATTCAGATAAATCTGAACAAACTTTCACACTGGCCCAAGACCTTGTTGAGCTTGTCTTGAATAGTGTAAAATTATCCTACTGTTTAAATATGAAAAATAATCCTCTGAGGTATGTACATTTAAATTCCCGATTACAGCTGCTTCTCTTAAGAAAAAAAAAGAAACAAAACAGAAAACACTGAATTTACACTTAAATTAGAATCGTGTTTAGTCCTTAAAAGGTAATGACCCAGTCACAAGGCTGAATATACATGTACACAGCTACGAACTTTATTTCAATTCTGACTGCATTTATACTGAAGGGACTGGTCATTTAATTTATGGAATTACATTGTTCTTTCCGATTGGGGGTGGGGGTCTTTCATCAGAGGATAAATTTGTTTTAAATAAAATAACCCTTTAGAAACTTTAATGTCTCTTCCAAATAAAGACTTGGCTTGAGTGGATGTTCTGCAGAAAGAATGGCAGTGACCATTGTAAACACTGTTATAAAATGCTGGCATCAGAAGATGATGTCAATTTCAGCTTGGGAAAGGTGCATTTCTAACACGAAGCCATCTGACTTGGCATGTTGTACTTTGCAGCTCAAATTATGGTCCTGTTATTAACTACAAAAGTTTGCTAATTGTTACTAATTAATCTGACCAGTGTATTGAATGAATAAGAATGTGGAAACTTGTCAAATGTTAAATGTTCAACAAATTTAAAGCATTTTCCACATGTCCTGTTATTTGTTTGTTCCTGGAAGGAAAAATACAAAAACAAAATTTTAATCATGATAGAAAAAACTAATCAGTCATATGGAAATGATGGGTCAATAACCTAATCATAGTATAGCTCTAATACAATTGATTATTTCAAGGCAGTTTCCTTTTGGTGACTATCAGAGCATTTGGCTTTTGAGATGAAAATTTAAACATGCAAATCAATTTCTTTCAATAGTATTTGGCAGACATCTGTATTTGGTATACTGCTTTGCAACTAAAATGGATTAAGTGGAAGACATTGGACTGATTCCTAATCTCTCTCTCTCTCTCTCTTTTTTGATAAATTTCTCTAACATGATGTAATGAGTTTACACAAATAAAAGACCCTTCATTAGCAGTAATACCAAGTTTGGTCTTTACATTTGTGTCATTTTGGTTTTGTGCTTTTTACAGCATATTTCAGAGTCCTCTACTTAAAATGAAACAAAAACTTAAGAAAGTGCTAATGGATCTATTTCAAGTAGATTTAGCACAATGCATCTTACTTTAAAATATTTCTCAATACTATAGTATTGGAATGTACAGATGCATTCGTTTCATTATTTCTGTTGCAGTTCATGCAAAATACTTTAAGTATCATATGAAATTCAGTAATATTGCACTTCTGCAGTAAAAAGAATGATAACAAAAAATGGGGGCCAAGGATATGACAAAAAAATCGCATTCATACTTGACTGAAGTGAAACAATATTGCACAAGTTCTGATAGTTATCCCATGCATTAGTTCTCAGTATTATATTGTACGATTTCTCCTGACATCCAATCACGGGATTATAGAGGGGTGATTTAAATTTGAGATTTGTATCATAAAAAGAACACCATGCTATTTGTTAATTTAAAAAAAATTATTTCGCGATGAATGAAACAACAAAAAATATCCCTGTTCAGAAAGAACAAGCTAGCCTCATAAATTAAATGGCCAGTCCCTTGCAGTACACGTGAAGTTAAAGTTGAATGAGTATGTATATTCAGCCTCATGACTGGGTCATTACATGGTTTGTAAATTCAGAATTTGCTCTTGTTTTTGTTCTGTTCTTTTCAAACAAAAGTGGATGTCAACTGGAATTTGATTATCTAAACCTTAGAGGATTACTTTTCATGTTTAAACTGCAAGATAAATTTATACTGTTCAAGAGAAGCATATGGTGTGCCTCTCATCAAGCCAGTGCATAAAGTGTACACATATTACTTAAGAATTCAATCAACCTGATCTAAATGTACAGAATATACAGGAGTTTTATTTTTTTATTGTCCCAATATATTTGACAGTAATTAAGATCACTTGATTCATGAAGTGGTATCTGATTGTAAATCACGCATGACGTCTTTGTCTTTCCATGGGTGGTCTTAATTCGTTGGCTGTTAAAATATCAGCAGTAAAACTTTCATTGTTATATGTCTTGACCATAATTTGAGTTGTATTAATTGCAATGCGCCAATCATTCAAGTGTGAGAGAAAGCTGAAATTGACATCATCATCTGATGCTAATATTTTTAACATTATTTACATCACTGCCTTGATTTCTGCTAAACATCCACCAAAGTTTTTATTAGGGAGAGTCCATTTAAGTGGAGGGGGTAAATGCTTGAAAATTATTGTCTTGTTCTGATTTGTAGTATAATCAAGGACAATTATGCCATTCCTTGCTTTACTTAAAACTAACTTATTTTGTGATGAATGAAAGAATAAAAAATACCACAGTCAGAAATAATAATTTAGCTCAATAAAATTAAATGGCCAGTCCTTTACATACATATGCATTCATAATTGAACTAGTTTATAGTTGTGTACATGTATATTCAATCTCATAACTGGGCCAGTGCTGCTTAAGTACTAAATACGTTCACATATAGGGTCAAATTCAGTGTTTTCTTTTTTGTTTGTATTTTTCAACAGTAGTTACTTTTTTCAGGAATTTAACTGACCATACCTCAGAGGATTACCTTTCATGCTTAAATGGTAGGTTAAATTTACACTGTTCAAGAGAAGCTCAGTAAGGTGTGCCTCATTTCAAGTCAGTGCACAAGTTTTCTAAATGTGCATAATATGCAAGACTATTAAAAATAGTTTTTTTTTGTCCATATATATATATGATCTAAATAAAGATCACTGATTGCTGAAATTGTATTTGATTGTAAATTAGTCGTGATGTCGTGGTCTTTCCATGGGTGGTCTTCATAGATTGGCTGTTCAGATATCAATCAGTAATGCCGATCAGCTGCTCCACAGTGGAGATGCCAGCCAAGGCAGGGTGGTATTTATATGCTTTTTTTGCTCTGTTACAGAGCGAAAGTGGAGGGATTAAGTCCCCTACCACTAAGCATGGAATTAGAAAAATTTGAGCTGTACCGTACTACTCCTTCTGAACTGATAGTCACCAACAATCTTATGATATCTATTTGATCTTCTAATGATGTATAGTTTCGACCGCTCTGGTGGCTTAATGGTTGGAGTGTCCGCCTCAGATGCAGGAGGTTGTGGGTTCGAACCCTGCTCGAGTCTTACCAAAGACTTATAAAAATGGTACTAGCAGCTGCCTTTCTAGGTGCTCAGCATTAAGAGGTTAGTGTTAGGATTGGTCGGCCTGGTGTCAGGATAATGTAACTGGGTGGGACATAAATGCTACATGTCTGTGGCATGCTGCTTCAGTGCTAGACATCACTATAAACAATTGTGTCTAGTTTGTCCTAAATGAAAATGGTAATGATCTTGCATCCAGTATGACTGCTACAATGGCAGATTTGACAATCTTACCACTCAAGAATATCAATGATGGTTTGAACACTATGCACCTAAAAAGAAGAAATCTTGCATTCCTGGAGATTCTTATTGAACAGTAGAGTGTCTGCCCCTTTCAAGGGACTGTTGTTCCTTGTGGTTGTGTTAAGACATTTGGTAAAGAATGCTATTGAAAAATGTTAGTTAATAAATGGATTACTTTTTGTGTACTGTTTGGTATTTTTGTTGGATGCTTAGTTTTTGGTGCATCTGATTCACAAGATTGTCAGCTGCATGCCAAATAATTTGTGCATCCTAAAATATTAGACATTATACATGTGATGACCTTTAGTATTGACTTGTATGTAACACACTCACAATATAACTGATCAGTATAGATCCATAGGTCTTCTGTTATGTAATGCAGTGTATGATTAAGGTACACTCTGCTCACTCTTGTGATTCTAGCAAGCAGCATGGATTCCAATAAGATGATGCATCTGGGTTGTTGCTGTTCAGTAGGGTATACATTATGTTCAAGGAAATGAAGGATTTTATTCCTTTCATTGACAGAATTAAGCCTGGTAACACTGGTGAATGTTTCAGCAATCAAGATTTTTGTTCCAGTCTAAACTCCACATTAGGTCAGTAATCTTCTGCCTTCCTTGTATCTGTTGTGGTGGACCCTTTGAGTTAACAGACCATTTTTTTTGTTTTCAGGTTACAAGGGGCAAGGCTATTGCTGAAAGGGCTAGATTAAAAGCCAGTGTAAGTTGCCATGTGTAGTTATTACCATATATATTATACTAGTATACTTATAAGTATAGTCAATTTGCAAACAGTGAAGATCCTGATCTGCCGTATCATAATGTGCTTGTAGATTAGGATCTGTATTGTTTGTTCTACTGATTACTCCTAACAAACTGCACAGAACCAGATCTACCAGCCCATTATGCAATGGCAGAACTGGGTCTATGCAGTTTTGCAGCTGGACTTGTATAAGCAAGTATATACAGTAAGTAACAAGCATTGAAATATTATGTTGGGTCATTCCTTTGTGTCTGCACACACTTTTTCCCAGAATTGATTAAGTTTACAAGTAAACTCTCATAAAAAATCATGGTAGCTTTAAGGACTACACTTTGGAAAAATTTTGCTATGTTTTACATGAGTGGTATGCATTATTGTTTATCCATTCCTAGAGTTTTGAGGGCAGAATATGGACAATGTCTTTGTAAATTTTCTGTTCCTATTGGCCCATTCGAAGACAATGATTTAGAAAGCTGAAGGGTCCAGATGACTGTTTATTTAACATGGTAGCAACAAATTCCTCATGATCATGTGAAATTTTTCCAAACAACTCGGCACCCTATATCCCTCCTGACCATGAAAGGGTATCTTGAATGTCCCTTGCAGTAATGAAGGGATATAAAAGGTAAGCATCAGTCTAGTTGTGATTGCCACTAACTCATTTTATCATTACTTTAACCTTGTTTTATTTTGATATAATGGTAGCAAAGTCAGGGAAACATTTTACACTCCAAACTTGTCCATCTTTGTTTTTTCCCAAAAGACAATGGTTTTAACAATTTACACACGTACAAGACTTGCTGGTTTATGACGGATTCAGTTATAATTTTGATTGAGTCACTTACCAAAGATGAGTTTAGGTTGATTTTCACCATTTTGTTTAGAACTTATTGTGAATCCATTGGTCTTGCATCATAGAATTGGCACGAGTGTAGAAAAGCAGTGACAGGAACTAGTAAACAAAAAAGCACATGGTGTTTATGGGGACTTTCCCTCCATTTTGTTATTGTTTTATCTTTATTTCAGATCTCCAGCCATGGTTACCATTTTTTAATTGGGAGTAGATGAATTGGTTGCTAGCACTGTTAAAATTTTGTGTGATGGCTAATGATTTATTAAAGTTGCATAACATACATCAGAACACAGTTTGAAAGTTCTTTATAACCTTTGCCTTTATTGTTTGGCATTAGAAATTTTAGATGACCATATAACAGATATTGAATTTTCTGTTACAGGTTAGCAGTGTTGTTCAGAATGCAGAAAAATGGGGAATCAAAATTGTCTCAGTGGAAGGTAATTGGATTCTCTTTGAATTTTGATGATTTAAATGTTTCTAGAGATCATCTGTCTCTTAATATATTTTTTTTTAGTCGAGATTACTTATTTTCTTCACTTTTTATACAAAAATGTCAGAATATACAAGACTCAATGATTTTTGTCAGTCCAGTTAATCTTTATGACCATTCATTCTATGATATGCTCACTTGCCTGTTGTACATTAATTTCAAGATCCAAGTCAAATAAATTTGTTAGTTTTTTTTTTTTTTTAATTTTCAGTGTTAATGTTACTGAACCCCATGATATATTTTCATCATACTTAGTATTAATGAGTATGAAACTAAGATGATTTTTTCTATGATATGCTGACCACTCCAGATGCCAAAGTGATTAGAGTGTCCGTCTCGGATGCAGGAGGTCAAGGGTTTGAACCCTTGCTGAGACGTACCAAAGAATTGGGACAAACAGCTGCCTTGCTGGGCTCTCAGCATTAAGAGATTAGTGTTGGGACTCGTGGGCCTGGTGTCATGATAATTTGTCTCGGTTGGACACAATGATACATGTCTGCGGCATGATGCCCCAGTGCTAGACATTACCATAAACTTCCTCACTGCAGACATTGTAGCATTGTAGCAATATGACTGAAAAATTGTTAAAGCTACTTTAAAAATCCAAAACACACACACACACATACTATGACATGCTTGACTCTTACTATGAAGTCAAGATACCTGTCGGAAAATTTGCATTAAGATTTGTTCTTTTATTTGCTAATATTTGCTCAACCTCTTGATAGATTCTCATCACACTTGGAATTAATCATTATGAATCTAAGCCTATTCATTCTGTGACACCCCCACCCCACCCCCACCCCCACCACAGTAGCATTAGCATCCATGTCACAGTCATAGAAAATTTACTCGGGTGTTACTGGTATAAACTCAAGAGCCCCTCACTTTCAAAAGAATATAAAACAAAATGAAAAAGTTTATCATCGTTATTATATTAGATATCAGGACTGAATTCAGCCATTTCAAGGCTGATAAAAAAAAATTTCCAGCAACTTGTTCAGGACAAATTTCAGAAATTCACTTGTTACACCTACAGTTTCACTTGTCCCAAACTTTCAGTCTCTTGCTTAAGTTCGATGAGAAGTATGCATTTGAAGCCATATTAGAATCAGAAGAGACAATGTAAAACACATTTATTGCTTCAAATGGTTAAATTTTTGAATTTTTGTTATTGGCAATGTATCTTACTATTTTTCATATTGGGATAGATTGTTGGCTTTCTTAAAGGAAATTCTCATTTTATTTGTTGCTCGATTCATTCTCATTTAGTTTTTGAATGGTCTTTCCCAGTGGATTGTTAGCAATTCTAACTTCAGGGATTTTCTGCACAGGCTGGCTAGTGCCATGTATATACCTGACTGCACAAACTTTATGAGGTCTGAAAATGTCATGAGACACACTTCATTAAATCCTGAAATTGTTAGTTCTGTTGACAAATGCACTTGCTGAATTTGCAAACCTATGCCAGTTTGAAATATTGTTTGCAATAACTCCAAAACATCTTTCCTTCAGGTGAATTCATTCCATGGATAATTATCAACCCAATTTGGCTGAAAATTTCTTTTTTCTTAGTTGTGTCATATTTTACATTCTTTGTGCCACAAAGTCTGGCTGATGTCACTTAAGAGGAGGAATAGTTACCTCAGAACCAGTTGCAACCTTATGTTGTTATCCTTCAACTTTCACGTAAATTTTCCTTCTTTGAATCTTCCTTATGACCTTTGCAGAAATAATTTACTAAATTCGCTATGTCCAAATGGAAAAGATCAACTCATTTGGCAATTGTTACTAAAGAGATCATGACTTACATTTTGTCATTTAAATGCAAACACAGACTGCACCTTTAGTATTATTGTTTCATGTCAAACACAATACAGCTCAATGCTATTGATCCTCTGTATAATCAATTAAAAAGGATTAAAAGCTTGTTACTGTCAGCTAATCAGATCATAAAGGAAATGGACACGTCTTGATAAAGCACTTTATATTAATTTCATTCCATTGATTCAGTGGATTGAAATTAATGGATGATTCACTTACACAGTATAAAAATGTTTAAAGCACTGCAAATTAATCATACCAGATTTGTTTGGTTTGATTAGCTGATAATTTGGTCACTTAGCACAATATGCAGTCAACAGTAATAGAATTTGCATACATGCGACGGTTACCATTTACTGGATTTGAGTGAATAAATGGCATTAGATTCAAGGATTCATTTTGCACAGAGGGCATGAATGGCCAGGTAAAGGCAGATAAAGTGATTAAAGTATGAAAATTAGCACTTGCCCAGCTTGTTTGAAAATAGGAAAAAGGCACTTGTCCAGGACTCCCAACTTGTAAAGTTTTACTTGTTAGACTTCAAAAATGTATAGTCGGGACGTCAGGCTATGAGATTTTATCAGCCTTGAATTTTATATCACACATAAAAGAAAATAGAATGTTAATTTAAAACTTAAATATGAATTTATCATTTTTACCACTACAGGACACTAAAAACTAAGACTAAACCACAACAATAAAATCATCAGTATTTGCTTTCAGTCCCAAGAATGATCATTCAGAATGCTGTGTAGTTTTCTCTGCAAGTAAAATAGTATCTCCATTCAGACCAACCGCTCTGGTGTCTAGTGTTTAGAGCATCCGCCTCTGATGCGGAAGGACATGGGTTCGACCCCTGGCTGAGTCATACCATAGACTTATAAAAATGCTACTGGCAGCTGCCTCACTTGGCGCTTAGCATTAAGAGGTTAGTGCTAGGACTGGTTGGCCTGGTGTCAGGATAATGTGACTGGGAAGGACATGATGCTATATGCATAGCTGCCAAGTGTCCTGTTTTTTCCATATTTGTCCCGTATTTTGGACCTGAATACGGGTGTACGTTTTTTGGCAAAAAATATGTATTTTAATTTGTAAAAAAAATCATAAAACAATTTCCTTGCAATTTTCAGTTTAGAATGGGCACTTGGTTCCATTCTGATAGAAATGTATCACATTTATATAGGAATAAAGTTCTACAATATGATTGGTTCATTCGAAATCGAGGCTACCATGCCTGTCTTTATCTGCCATATTGGATTTCACAAACATTTACCGCTATCACTGTATCTCATCTTCATAATATTCAACTTCTAATCGTGTTGAATAGAAAAGCAGAATATTCAGAATTTTCTCCAGGAAAGACCAGAAAACAGAACTGGAAGGGCAATTGTGCCATCTGGTTTAGATTTGTGAAACCATCTAGTAAAGGAGAAAACTGTACGTTTTGCAAATTGTGTAATGTGATTTTGCTATTGGGCATGGAGGCGCCAATGAAATACAAGAGCATGAAAAAGCTAATAAACATCAGCTTGCTGCTTCATCATACACAACTAAGCCTAAACTTATGACTATAAAAAAAACCCCAAGATAACCTTGATGTAATTCGATCAAAATTTGGTTTGCTAAATTTCTTTTACAAATGAACCTTCATCTTAGTTACTGGTTTTGCTGGCACATTATTTCGCACATGTCTTCCAGACAGTAAAATCGCAAAGGATTACTTGTGTGCAAAAAAAAACGAAAACAGTTATGGAAGAAAATGACACAGAATTCAGATCATCAATGAAAGATGGAACATTGGAATTGATAATGATTGAAAAAAGAAAATGAAATGTGGTGTGGAAAAGGCTCATATAAACAGCCTGTGCCTGAGTGCCCAAATGGAACAGGGTGCCAATTCAGAAGGTGCAAGAATGCAACACATGCATCTTTGACATTAAATAATTAAGGAGGGTACTGTCCTACTTTACGGATAGCTGTAGATGTTGTAAAAAGTAACTTATCCATTAATATTTTAAAAATCAGTATTTGTTCCTGAAAATCAGTATTTTTGTCATAAGCAGTCAGTATTTTTACCCCAGGGTTGGCAGCTATGTACATGTCTGCGGCATGATGCCCCAGTGCTAGACATCACTATAAACTGTCACAATGCAGATATCGTAGTGATATGACTGAAAATTTGTTAAAGCTACATTAAAAATCCAACACACACACACACACCCATTCACAACATAAATTACCATCGTTAAATGAAACAAAGATGTAATGACAGAAAATATACCAAGCAGCATATATGCACACAAAAATAATATTAATAGGTTAATTAGTAAACCGTGTTAAATACCTTGCAAGTTGAAGAAATAAAAGGTGGAATATTTTATGGACTGTGTATAAAAAATTCATTATTCTTCGTATTTTTACAGTACCTAATTGGCTTGAGATTGCAGATGTGAACTGTTGTCAAGATGAATTCGCACATTCTTTAAGTACTGATAGACAGATGTCACCAGTCCAATAGAACTTTTGCCATAATTATTTCTTTTTGGTATTTTATTGGCATTAGTGTCATTTTCGTTACAAGTCGGTTTCCATAGAAATTTAAACAGACTTTTAAAGATGTACTTTCTTGCATTCTTTAAAAAGGCTGTACTGTTACTGTTGTGCCTTGCCTAGTCACATATACTTAAATAACAATTACTCGTATTATTATGGTATATCGATTATTTGACGATATTGTCCAAATCAAAATCTAAGAAAACTGGCTACTTTCCTAATTTATATTCACATCATCACCAGTTTAATTTTAGTACTGTTTTGCACGTTTCGTTTGGTTACATTCTGATAGTCTGAAGGTTCTATGGAAGAAAGCTTCACTGTTTTGAAGATTTCTTGATTTTAAGAGTACTCGGTCCAAAAGAAGAGTTAAATAATCTGGATGTCCGAAAGAAGGTTTAAATGTTATGAAGGTTCAGTGGTTCAAAGGTGTGTTAGACTGAAGGGTCATTGGTCCGAAAAATAGGTAAATAGAAAGTGCATTAGCCTGAAGATTCAGATGCAATGAAAAGATGGAAACATTTACAGTTTAACCAATTAAATCATTTTCAAATACCTTTGGACCAAAAGAACCCCTTGTTGTCAGAACCCTTCAGACCTATGAACCTTTCAACCTCTTTCTTTGATCATTTGAACCTTTCAACCTCTTTCTTTGATCATTCGATCCAATCGATATAACTTCAGACTCTTGACCTTGGTGTTCTCTTGGTGTCAAATCTTAGTAGCTTAGGAGCTTTGGGCTGTAATTGTTCAGAAAATTGGATTTATGAACCTTCAGCACATCAAGCAATTACTGTTTATTTGCTGAACAATTGCAGGTACCTACATACATGGTAGAATATCTCCTTTGGAGTCATGTCAGAGTAGCCTTTAGAGGGAAAGGCTGTTTGACAAAATAAGTCATAAGTGTTATGCAATTACTTCAGACAAACAGACAATGTTGTGATTTGTTTTTAAAAATTATTTTGTATGATGTCCACAAGATTGTCATCTTGAAAGAGTGTTTCCCAACAAATGAACTTAAGGATACAATATCAGTTACGGAATTAAAATTTCCTGGCATGTGTATTGTACCAGAACTTTTATGTACAAATACATTTGGCTAAAGCAGGTGCTCATGCCAGTGAAAAACCAATTTTAATTAGTACAGTCAGATATTGTATTTGTGGTGGAGATATTTTAATTAGTACAGTCAAATATTGTATTTGTGGTGGAGATGATGGACAGAGGATTATATTGAATGAAAGTGAGAACTGTTTAAAGGTGTTTTATCTTCAGTGTATTAATATGAAACGTGTGCCTAATGGAACATGACTTGTATTGAATGTCAATACTTTTAAAATCATGGAATTTTATAATAACAATTGGCTTTTGAACTTGAATGGTAACCAATTGATTGATTTCAGATCAAGAAAATTGAGAATTATTATATGTTTTGCTTGTTTTTGTATTCTTTTGTTGACGCAACTGTTTATTGATGGATCTGTTTGTTTATGAAAGAATAACAAAGATGGTTGAAATTTTAATGTTTTGTTTGAAGAAAAAAGTAGAAAACGTGAATTTGCTCTCATGCAGCTGACATGCACAATGGAATTTGATGTATTAGGATATCCTTGCTCACAAAATGAGACATGCCTTCATAATGATGTGAGAAGAACAATGTTTGTTAGGTGTCGGTTTGCATGGCTAGGTGGATATGAAAGATGGTGGATACGGAAGAGCACATGTTTTGTGATGTCACATGAAAAAATGAATTGATTTACTCTTGCAGTGACAACATGCTCATATGGGGTCTTTCAGGCACTGAATTTTGTAAGTGTAAATATCAGCACAGCCAAAATGATAAATTGATTAACACATTTTCCCTCTCAGCAAGTGGTTGAAGCAGGACAGGCAAGTCTTTGAAATTTCTGCCCAGCTATTGCATCATGTGTAACACTACATGTGTGCCTGTGATTTAATAATTTAAACATCTGCGTGTATAGATATATATATATATATATATATATATATATATATATATATTTTGTAACAGTGATAAACTGAGAGTGCTGCAATCTGGATTGTACATTAGCGGAAGTATGAATTTACATTGAATATACAAAGTACTACTTTGTAAGGTATTTGAAAGGCATCAATAATGTCATGAAGTTGTACTATGTAAATGTTATGAAAATGGGATTATGTTAAAATTACTATTGTTGACTACTTAATTCCTGTGTTGTACTTATGGATTACAGAATGGTGACAATTCTTGGTAAGTTTTAAATTTTCTGTTCTTAAAAGGGGGATTAGAGTGGTGGCCTGATTAGGGAATATACATTGATCTTTTCATAACATGTTTTGATGCTTTTGAAAGTGTTGTACGCAGTTACTTATGAAATTGAGCACTTTACATGTGCCCTACAGATGCATGGAAAATTATTAGGTTGGGGTAAGGTTGGGTTTTTTGCAGGCTGTTTCCATCCCTGTGTCTTCACGAAGTTGAGCTTTTAGTTATACTGCAGATTGGCCACAACTGACCGAAATGTGAAAGGGGAAGCATCATGGGTGTGGGGAGGAATGGGGTACATCATGGGAACACATTATATGGAGAAATAGTGTGTCCTTTCAGAATTTAACTTGCATGTGACCCAGAATCTCTGGTCCCCAAGTGCCCTGTGTTTTACTTAAGTTTTTCATTTTATATTTCTGAAAAACATATATTGATTTTCTTCATACTTCTGATGAAAGCATTAAGTAGCTAAAAGTATTCATTCTGTGACATGCATACTTGTTTCTTTGACCTTTGGGGTCAAGTTCAGTCTTGGAAAATTTGCATTGAATTTTTAGCTGAAGTTTTTTAATTTGCTCGTATTTCTTTAGACCCTTTGTGTCATTCCAGGAATAAATCATTATGACATTTAGTCATTTCATTCAGTGACTTGCTTGCTTGCCCCTTTGACCTTGTGGGCAAGGTCATAGTCATAAAGTTACATTAAGGTTTTGGGTAAAGTTCTTTTATTTACTTGTATTTCTTATGCCCCATAATGTATTTTCTTTCTGTTTGGGATGAATAATTATGAAACTATGACAGTTTACTCTGCAATACATGCTGTTGTCCATTTGATCATGATGACAAGGTTAGTCATAGAAAATTTGTATTAATGTTTTGGTTGAAGGTAATCAATTGCTTATATTTCCCAAAACCTAGTGATGTATTTTGTTCATACATTTGCTAAATCATTATAAATTCATTCTGTGACATGTCCATGCTTCCATTTGATCTTTTGATCAGTCACGTGTTTTATAGCAAGGCATTATTGTGGATTATGATACATTCATTGGGCAGGTGAGTTCTTAAATTGAATTTTGGATTTCACACATTCAGCCCATTTTTTATGCCCCCTCTATTTACACTGAAGGGACATTTAATGTTGCATGTATCTATCCAACTATCATGTTGCAACAGTTGTCATTTTCTCTCAATAACTTCCGAAGGATCAAGGAATAAAAGCAAATGGATTTTACATTTAAAAAAAAAACTAGATCAAAGTATAGGTTCTTTTAAATTGCAAGGCTGTAAGGCCAGTTAAACTTGGTATTAGTCCTTTGTACCTCCAACATTGTCCATTCTAGTCCTTTGTACCTCAGATATTGTCAATTCTATCCTTTGGTATATTCTCAAAAGTGGCTTCACCAATTTGTCAACAATTTACAGGGAGCATTCTGGCTTAAGGCCTTCCAGATTTGTTCATTGGGTGCCTGTCTTTCATCCAGTATGCCACCATTGCTAACAATTGAAAAACTGAAACAACTTTACTCAAAACTGCTGAACAGAATTTGACCAACCAAATTTGACGGAAAGCTTCCATAGATGAAGTTCTTTCGAATTAGTCTAGATCATGCCAATCTGCCAAGATATGGCTGCCATTACTAAATTAGAAAAAACCTTGAAATGACTTCTTTTCAAAAACCACTGAACAGAATTTGACCAAAAAATTTTCAGAAACATGGCATATATAGCTTTTAATTTTGTACATCTGTTGCTGATCTGCAGTCAGATATAGCCACCTATACCAAACATACTAATACTTTTAAACAATGTCTAAGAACAATTGAAAACAAATTTGTTGAATCAAAATTAACACAAGGCATTTTTATCCAAATGATAATCCAAATTACTACTGTTCTCTCTAGAAATTTACCAAATTTGACAGAAAACATTGTATCATGGGCTTTCAGATTTATACAAATGATCCCAATTCACCATCAAATACAGTGACAATTACTAAAACTAGAATCCTTTAAATGACTTCTCAAAAACCACTAAGTAGAATATGACCATACTGACAGAAAGCATCTTAGCTTGAATGGCTTTTAAGCTTGTGAAAATGATGTCAATCAGCCAACAAATAGGCTGCTGCTACTGAAAATAGAACATTTTTAATAACTTCTTCCTCAAAATAACATGAGAGAATTCAACAGAAAGCTTCTTAGCTTGAATGCCATTCATAGAAATCCAATCCACTATCAAATCTGGCCACCTTTTTAAATATAAAAAAGCATATAAATGACCGTATCTCAACACTCCGGCTGAGATGTGTATGACCAACTCAGACAGAAAGAATTTTGGCATCGAGTCCTGTCAAAATTGAACAAATGAGACTGATGTGCAATGAGCTATGAAGATACAAACTGGAGAAATCTTGAAATAGTTGTTTTCATAATGTTTGGAGTCAACAAGATTGGAATATATTTGTACAGAAAGCAAAGTACCAGTCTAGACTTCCTGACCAACTGCTCTTGCATTTGCCTGTTTGGCAGATGTCAGCTAGGTGAGTTATATCATGCCTCATAGGACACTTGTTACTGAGATATTGCCCATTTGTGACTTCAAATTTCCCCCAAGTAACTTTGAGTGATTTTTTAATTTAGACTTTACAGTAAGAAAATTTAGGTCTAGTTTGATTTTCACCACTTTCCCACAAAATGTCAAGGTCAGCCATTTCAAAAAGATGTGTGTATTTGTGTGGTTGTTGTTATTTTATTTATTTATTTATTATTATTTTTTTACATGGAAGTTTTCCTTAACATTTGTGTACAGAACCATGTGAAGGACGTTATGAATTGAAATTTAAGTTTTCATTATAAGACCACTATCAAGTTTTATTTTCATGTTTTAGGGCATCATATTTTTGGAGCATCCATATATGGATATGTTTCTAGTATTTTCCAAGTTTATTGCTTTTCAGTATTTATAAAATGTACATTTAGCATGGAAATGGGTAAATATTTGTAAAATATATGGTCATTTAACATGGAAATGAGTAAATAATCATAAAATATGTGGTCATTTAGCATAGAATAGGTAAATAAAATTACCATAAAAATGTATGGCCATTTAGAGTGGAAACAGGTGAACAAAATGATTATTAAAATGTATGGTCATTTAGCATGGAAACAAAATGTATGGTCATTTAGCATGGAAACATAAAATGGATGGTCATTTAGCATGGAAATGGGTAAATAAATTTGATCATAAAATGTATGGTCATGTTTTTAGTTTGAAAATGGGTAAATAAAATGCCTTTAAAATGTATGGGCATTTAGCATCGAAATGGGTAAATAAAATGATCATAAAATATATGATTATTTTTTTGCATGGAAATGGGTAAATAAAATGTTTATAAAATATATGGGCATTTAGAATGGAAATAGGTAAATAATATGCTTATAAAAGTGTATCTGGTCCATGCTGATTTGGACCTAAGCAAAATTTTAACTTCCATCATCGGGTCTTTGGGGTTGAAAGAAAAAAATTCTGATTCACCCACATTTTGTGCCTAATTTTGTTGTGTAATATGGGTTGGATTACATACATTTATTACTGGCTGTAATTGTCTGGTTTCATTTGTGAAGAAACAGTGAGCTGTACTTGTAAATGGAAACAGACAAATAGATTTTTTCAAGACATCTACACATCTAATTTGTAACTGAAGGTATCCTGTCATCCATTATGAGTCGCATCCATTCACCATGAATCCAGATTTTTCACAGATCATGATAACAGTTTTCAGCCAAGTCTCACATTTAGACTACAGTATATTTTTTTTCCACAGCTGCAGTCAAATGGATAGAAAAAGAGCTGAAAAAACTTCCAAAAGAAGAAAGTGCAAAACTTGCATCAGCAAAGGTTTGTCTTAAGGTTTAGGTTCATTTGTCAGTTTAATACAGCTGTATGTATGGTTTCTCATCTTAGCCTTTTGAGTCCATTTAATTTACAGGATTGGGTTTTTGAAAGGAGAGCTGTAAAATGCATTATGTAAAATAATGTATAGAGGAGTCAGTATTGCTTGTAAATTCTAGCATGTGTAGATATTTATAAATTTTAAAATGTTGAACTCCTGAGATATATCAACTTCTTTGTCAAATACATGACCTGATCGCATTAACATTAGGAATTATTTTTTGTTACCTCCAGAATCCAGCCCTGCTCAAAAGACTAAAAAATGTCTTTCCAAGTATGTATGTATGGATGGTATAGACAAAGGGAAGTAACTCTTACATTTTAGCTCAATTCATTCCTGCTTTGTGGCCACTTGTGTTAGGGATGTTGCCAGTTAAAACTTCAACTTGCAGCTGTCGGCAGTTTCTCTGATAAATCCATCAAATTGTCTTTAATTTTCATCATTGGCCTATTTATTTCAGTTTTAAGTTGAAATTTTAATATAACTGTTACTGAGCATTTTCACTGTCATTGTGGTATCAGTTGCTAACTTTTATTGTCACTGGTATTGACTTGTGTTTCTGTTGCAGTTCATTACATTGGTAGCACGAGTTTGCCAATCTTGTCTATTGTATGTTCTTTGATTTCTGTAGTTCCTCTCTCTTTCACTGCTGTTATTTGGAAGTCGTGGGGGATTGCCAGGAGACATGCCTGTCATGCACAAGATGTTCTTCATCTCACACATTAGGTTTGTATTGCAGGCAGAGGACATTTAGTACAATGTTTTGAGAAACAGTTGAAAGGATATGAAAAACAAGCATGTTCCAAGTCTTCTGATTACAATGTTTTTTGTATTGATCAAAAACTTAAGATTGGTGACCAGTGAAATGAAGGATATTGAGATGTTACTGACATTAAGATAGTTAAAATGGCTCCTACAGCAACCATTACTGCAGATCCATTCGGTGCCATGTCAGGTGATTCCAATTTGAATAAGTTAGAATTTCATACAATGCGCATTATACACAAAGCACTCAGAGAATGTGTGACATTTTTTAATCCTATTTGGCAGACCACTCAGCACGATTCCCAATCACAGCCCATACATGGGTGCAGAAATGTAGAAGCCAGGCATTTGAGATTAACTTCCGACTTGGCCAGTGACCTAGTTGTGCATCAGTCAACATGCCATCACAGCAGCTGACCAACTGGGTCAGCCCTCCGAACAATTAAGGTACAGCTTCAATCGTTGCGAGTCTGTTCCCTCTGTGTGGATAGCATCACATCGATTGATGGTCCCTTTATCAATGGCATTGTACAACCAGCAGACTACCATGCCTGACCATCGATACCTCTGTATCGGTCAGAGCCATGTATGGTGAGCCTCCATCATAGTTGGAACTGTCCCATTTGGCCCAATCAGCAGCATTGGACCAGCCTTCAATGTACAGGAGGAAGACCTTTACCCCTAGTGATAAGGGCAAAGATACTGATTTGCCTTATCATTCTTATCCCTCTATGAAAAGAACAAGGATAGCATCAAGGCAGCAACTAAGGAAATGTATAGAATTTCAGACATGTCCATTATCCCGAATTTGTTACGAAGGTCCCAAGTTGCCGAGACTGTTCATGAATCATGCTGCCATATACAAATATCACGATTTTTCGTTAAAAAAACAAACTGAAAGAAAAATTTGGCAGAAGTTGAAGCCATATGTAAGTATTTTCTGTCCCTTCAAGTCCTTTTTCTGGTAATTTGTAACATACCGTCAGTTTCCGGCATACTGCTAGAGTGTTTTCGATCCTTTCCTGTGGTAATTTGTGACATAAGACCAGTTTCCCGTATATAACATGCCATTATAATCAGAACAGTTTGTTTCGTTCCTTCCCAGTCTTTTCCAGTGATTTATATCGTATGATCAGTTTTGCAGAATGCTTCATTTAGCTTGATTGTGTTTTCTTTATGATGTACTGTGTTTGTTTGTTGTTTTTTTTTTTCAAATTAGATTTCTGCAACATTTGTGTTTACTTGCAAACTATGATCAGCAGTGTTTCTATAAACCATTCATGTGTGCCTTGACTTTAAAATGTTAGTGATTTTAAGCCCATCCTAGAGGCTATATGGAATCAAATTTAATTAAATTCATCATTTTAAAGAAAACAAATGCGTCCTTTGTGTTTTGAAGATACAAAAATCAGTTCTAAATAATTGAGAGAGCTGAGAAATGGAGCCATGCCGTGTGATAAATGGGATCTGACCTTTGCCATTTGGAAACAATTATGGAAAAAGATCTTTTGGCAAAGCTAAAAGGAGCCATTAGCAGTTTGGAGGACAACTTAAAGAATACACCGAGCTGTGTACTGTGAATAGTGTTATATAACTGCACATAGACATGTTTTGTAATGTTTTTAATGATTTTATCATTCTTCTGGTTCCACGTTGAATTTTTATTTGCTGCGGTAAGTGTCACGATTTTTTTCAATAGAATCACAAATTTTTATGCTTTTGTCCCTAATTTCCTAGGCTGGCAATGGGCATCTCTGGAATTTAGCTGCCTTTGGAACACCATGCTCCCAGTGTAGTTAATTCATCATATAAAGACAAGGTCTTGGTGGATGTGGATGATGAGAACGAACATCGTACATGCCAATGATTATGCTTTTAGCGTAATCATTAAGCTTTTTTAACCTAATTAGATTTTACATTTGCCTGTCTATAAATTATGTGTTTCCGATACATTAAAAAATAATAAAATTTAAGAAAAAGCAATAAAAACTTGCATTTATCATCTTCATTGTCATCTCTTTAATTCCACTAATATAAATTTGAGAATATTCTAAAAAGAAAGACTGCGGTGTAAGAATAGCGTAAAAGTTCATTTGTCCATTCACGACCTACATGTGGTTTCCTAATTTTTTATTTATAGCAACTGAATATGACCTACTTCCAAGAAAACAGATGGGTTTCTTTAATTTTAAACTTCGCTTCGCATGTTCATTATATTGATAATCAAGTTATTTAGCAGACTAGTCTGTACTTTTCAATAAAATTACAGTAGTTATTATGTGAAACGGGCTTTTAAGGTTCGACTTGGTGAAAATTCTTAGAGTAGATGATTGATATATATATATATATATATCTATATATATATATATATGATGTATAGATGGAAAGAATAGCTTTCATCTTTCAGAGAGTACTAGATTCTGGATGTAGCAAAACTTTATTCCTAATGTTAATAAGATCGGGTAAGTATTTATGCAGCAACGTAACTTAATTTTACAAAATGACCATTTCATGATTTTTCAGCAAATCACATTTTCAGCATTTTTCAATTTATATGCCTCTAACTGGTAATTGATTGTATTGTCATGGTAATTGATTGTATTGTCATGGTAATTGATTGTATTGTCATGTTACATTGTCTTAATAGAGAGTAGCAGTTATAAAATTCTTAAATAATTGGCACCTCATAAAGGTGAATTCACTATGATAGGCATTTCCATTTGACGTGAAATGCAAATACAAAATCAAGATAAAATTGCCAAGTTTACAAATTGAAAATCGTAGGGTTTTGATGGTGTTCTTAGTGGTACAGTAAGAGTTTTTCAGTTTCATGAGAGTTTCATCGACATGAAAACTTTATAAGTACTTGTGTGAGAGGGAAAATGTAATTATCAGAAAACATTTGTATGCAAGAGTGCAAAAAAATTAAGAAACCTGGTAATTTTTGTAACATTTAATGAAAAATTGGCTAACAACCTACATTCCTAGTATAAATCACATCCAGTTTAGACAGAGATTTGTATGCTTTGATGTGAGTAATTCTGCTGTGTAAGGATTGTTGAATCCTATGATGCATTGCTGGTCGTTCTGACGTCTTGACCTGCTCTTGAAGACAAGTAACTGTTATGGCTACTTAAATACATGTATGTATAGATATTTGAAGATCAGTTTAGGGAATCTGACTTATAGAATACTATTTTGTTGATCTATATCGGGAAAGCTTGAAAAGCAAGGTCACAGGCCTGGTTAAAAAAGCTGGGTATCTAATTAAAGCAACCCAGAACATTTTGTTGATCAGTTATACAAATAAATAGCACAATGACAATTAGGCATTAAGGAAATGTTTTATCTTTAAGCATTTAATTGCTAATTTATCTTAGGGCTGTTCCATTAAAACATACATGGGACCCGGGGATGGCACTTTTAAAAACATCTATCCCAGGGTGGTCTTGATTCAAAATTGCTTCTGTCCTAGATTGTTTATTCAATAAAATCGCTTCTATTGGTGGTTGGTATAACTGGTTCTGTAGGTCTGTCTAAAAGTGCGACCTAAACATAATTTTAAGAAAGACTTCCACTTTAGATGCCATTTACTAAATTCGTATTTTATGTTATGCATGCCGTATTTGTTCCCGTCAAGAGAAGGTCTATTTCCTTCAAACGGACAACAGACTATAAAACGTTGTCATTGGTCAGCTATAAATAGGTCGGGAAAGCCTATCACTTGATCTGCATTTGTGGTTTTACTAATCACAAACAACGTGAATATCTGTGTCTTTATTTTCTCAATCATAGGAAAACTAGCAGATTTTTTAAATAAATCTCCTTATAAAATTAAAGTGTAAATTCTGCGACATTAATTTTAGTCTCGTGAGACTTGGTTTGCATCAGTCGGATCCGATGCGCGCTGCAAAAAAGAACCGAATGTAGCCGTATTGTGGCAGTTATGGTGGTGAAACATGTTTTCGACAGAGGAAAAAGTTGGTATTTGGTTGAGAAAGCAAAGCCTTGAGAAATAATTGACAGCCTTAGAGGTAAGTCCTGATATTTTTTTCAGTAAGCTAATCAAAAAGTGTTAAGAGACTAGTGAAATTCTATTTATTCAATCATTACGAACGTTGTTGTCATAGAATCATTTCTGTTGATCAGAAGCCATTGGCATTGTAACACGTACTTGTCTTCATTCAATTAACTCAAGATGGCCGACACACACAGAATCGGCGTGTGGCAGATTTCGCGTTAATTGATTGAAGGGGTAGAAACGAACGCTTGTGTGTAATGGAGTCTTCGTTGGATATTTTAACTCCAACATGTATTCAATCCAAGTCCAGTTCCAATAGATAATTCCGATGTTTTGGAATACAGCTTGACAAAATTTGACTATTTAATGGTTATCAGAGGAAAAATCTGATTTATGGCACTTTAAAGTTGCAATGGAAGAAGTGCAGAGGATAATACCATTGGCATTACTGTTGTATGTTTGTATGAAGTATCTTATGTGACAGTTTCAGTGAACTAGTTTTCACGGAGTCAGTTGCATTTTGTTTAATTACTGTGACAGTTTAAAAGAAATCTCGGAACTGTTGTAATAAATGGCAATATATGGAAAGGAAGTTAAAGTTATAGTACAAAAGCTGAGAAAATTATCTTGAAACCAATGAGTTGGTTAGTAATAGATCATTATTCACCCAGTCTTCCAGTTATTTCTGCATATAAATGATACTGTCCATACATAATTAAAATGTAAATATTAGTAATCTAAGTCAAAATGTGTTAGGAGTTTTTCATTGATTTCAGATTTTTAATAGGTAACAGTTCTTATTTTCATTGGTTGCAGTCATAACCATGCAAGTATTTATTAACAATGTGGTCAGTTGTGGCTTGTAAAACAAGCAGATGATTATTACTCCTTTCTGCTTAGTATCCAGTCATCTCATTTTCTCAAAAAAAATGTAAGCGCAATGATACCACAGTTGCAAGTTGAATTAAACATTGTTGACTTGATGTTTAGATTTTGCTATGTGCATGTCAAGTTGATAAACATTTGGACAGTACACAATTTTTTGCTATGTATATCATCTCCAAAATATACATAGCACATAACATAGTTGCTGCTTTACACTCCATGCCTAATTTTTATTCACTTGAATAATTTTCATAATGAATGCACTAGTGGTAATTTTATAGTTCATGTGTGTTAGTTTCAATGTGAATCTTGTGTTGGCTTTGGATTAAACTTTGTTTTGTTGAGTACTGTATATTTTGTATGTACACATGGGGGGGGGTGAAGTTTAAATATGTGTGGGTGGGGATAAGACCAAGCAGTACATACACACCTAATAACAAGAACTTTATTAAAGTTACAGTAAAACCTATTTGCCATAGCCAACAAGAAACAACTGATAGTATTTGTACACTTTCCAATTTGTTTGTAGCCCCTTACCAATTTTAAAAATGAAAAGCATCAAGAAGATAAGTTATAAATATGTGCAGTACATAATTTTTAGTTGGCCAATGAGAGGGCAGTCAATCATTCCATGTACTGCAGTTGCATATTAAGTGGGTCTGATTATGGCCATACAAGTTGTGCGAAAAGGGAGAGAAGTGTCTTCACTGGTATTTATTTTTAATAGTACATATATAACTGATAAGTTAATAATCAGCTAGGTTAGCCCATGTGCCCTTTTCTGGTTTCCAGGATGGATGATGCATGGCAGTCAGAACTGTGTCATCTCCATCCAGTATTTGCAATGTACAGTTTTAATATTATTAGAAATAATGGACCAATAAAAATGTAACTCCAAAATGTGTGGAATTGGTGAGATTATCAAACACAGTGAATGATCAAATCTGTTGCTTGAAAACAGGGACTTGATCATGCAAATATGGAGACCATGTTACTAAAGAAACTCCCTTTTTATTTGAAATGCAGACAAATTGACAGTGTTTGAAGGGGGGTACTAAGCAAATGTATACATTCACACTGAGGAGGGGTTAGAAAAAAGTCCACCCTGCAACTGAGGGAGGGGGTAAAAAATGGCAGTTTTCAAATGTGCTAAATGGACAGCCCCTTATCCTCACCTGGAATAATAACTCCTATTAGGCCAGCAGTGCTGATGAGACAAAAATAGTTTTAATCATTTGTTTTTTTTATATTAATGTTAGGAATGAAATGGCTGTGTGAAATTTTTTCTTGTTTTTTTTTACAAAATTATTATACAGTTTATTTTATTTTAGATAGTACAAAATGTTACTGTCAGAAACTGCATAGGAATTTTGCACCATTTTTGACCATAGAAGTTTGATAATGGGTAATCCCTTGCAGTATTTATTTAATCACTGGACATGTCCTCACACCAAGCTGTTATATCTCTGGTACACACACACACACACACGAGCTTAAAAGTACTTTACCCCCTCCCCCCATTCAATGCCAACATGGGCAAGGCACTTTATGACTATGCCCTGGTGTTAAATCACTAAATAACCAAGTAGTTTCAGCACTCAACAGTGAAATAGAAGAAATGGTTTTATCTTAGATTCCTAGAAATTTTTATTGATCATTAGAGTGTGCTTCCCTTTGAAAGACTTTTTTTAAAGTTTCAAAATATAGTTGCTGCTTCTGTCATAGCCTAGATGCCATTTTATTGTTGTTTTTTTCAGACAGAAATACTAGAAAAGTTTCAAAATATAGCTGTTGCTTCTATCATAGCCTAGATGCCATTTTATTGTTTGTTTTTTATTTTCAGACAGAAATACTAGAAAGTGTCAGTATTGTTATATCAAGCAACATTGTGGTGGACCAATTTGTGACTTTACTACAAACCAACTTCTATTCATGTTGATAAATAAGATACAAAAGATGAACTTAGGTTACTGAGGAAGAAACTGCCATCAATGATGCAAGTGCTGCTCTTAAACAAAAAGACCACCAAAAATAGAGTTCAATACTTTATGCAGAATGGAGTAATCCAGAAAGTAGCCAACAGGTACAAAGTCAAACAGTAGTTATTTTATTTAGGTAACATTACTAAATTGTACAAAATATCAAAAATTTTCTTTTTAAGGATTTCCTGTTAAAAATTTTATAATAAAAATTGGTATGTGTATGTATTTCAACAAAAGACTGTATGGTATTACTCTGATCACACTACCAATCCAATTGGTGATGGGGTTCATGTTTATAATACAGAGGTGTTGACAGAGTTTCCTTCAACAGCAGGTAGTTTTAAAAGCCATTCAGCTTGTACATTGACATGTTATGTCACATGTAGATAAATAACAATGAAGAGTGTGTTATTTGTCATATATTTCAATATCTTGTTCCCTTCTGCTGAAATGTGGGGTCACATTTTGGTATTACAACATGAAAAATAGTTACAACACTAGTAACCATTACAGAACACTGACTGATTATGTTCAGGATTTAAGTATGTGTGTCATAGGAGTTATCTCACATAGTTCAAATTTTTAATAGTGCTTATCAGTTCTTTTCTTATTATACAGGCATCTACCTCTGTGAGC
>JAECUM010009621.1:0-26671 GCA_016617855.1 Megalonaias nervosa | reverse complement strand
AAATAAAAGAACGCACGTGGAATAAAAGAGTCAACCGGATAAAAGGCGAAATTTATTGTACCCTTATCCGCTGGTTCGTTTTTGTTATTGTTTTTGTACTTGTTCTTTTAGGGGAGTAGAGAAATGCATGAATACAATCTTCAAGAACATTCCGACATCTTCAGTTTTGAAACAATTTTAACCAATGTGAACGAAACAGCGTAGGAGTCAAGAAAATTGGACACATCAATAAAACGACTATCCAGGTGTAGCTATAGGTCCTGTCATAATGCTTGCACAACCTACTAAATAATCTTTAAAAATAGAAAAAAGAGAACAATAAAATGTAAAGTTATTTTATTTTCCTTGTCTTAGGCATTTGCATTTAACGTGGGCCCATAACGTAAAAATAATGGTTCCCAAATCGTATTACGTTGATAACTTTGATGACTTGGGTTTCAAAGTTTGCTCCGCATGAAGGCATTGTACAAAAAAATGTTGCGCCAGATGTTGGATCGGATTTCACTCCACAGAGAGCATACGATGCCGCATTTACAGATCTTCGGTATTGTACTGTATTATATGCTTTAGCTGCTACCCATAGCATATCAGCTGTTCGGCTATCTAGGGTGACGAATTGGTGATTTCGGCCATTGTTGTACGTCTGGTTAAGAACTTCAGGTACGGTTTTCGGGAAACCCGGTGTGTTTACTCGATTAACCACAGTGAATGCCACAGCTAATTGACACTGATCATTCCTGCCTCTCGCTTGGCCAAATACGATACGAGCCACTAAGTTGATGTCTGCATTTGTGCTGCCAAATGTTAAAAGAGGGAGCATGAAACAGCTGAATGAAAGTACGACAACGATAAATTCCTAAAACTCCTCTTGACATAAATAAAGTGGCATAAGAACATTTTTCAGTACTACCCATTTTGTTTAAAACAATTTAGATATGAATTTTAAAGATTGTAATAAAACAGAAAGTAAGCGCAGAGAACGCCCGCATCGAAAAACGTATAGTGACTTAACCACGTCAATTTAGCTCTAGACAACCCTTGGAGTATTGCAATATATCGATGTACTACTTTATGTCATGTATCTTTATTTTCAAAAGTTTTTAAAATCCCACATCCTCTCTTCAAATATGATAACACTCGGATAAGTATATAAAATGCAATTAAAATCAACAATGCTCTAAATAGTGCGTTATCAGTCAGCTGATAGGGTGATATGAAAAGTATAGTTCGATTCGAATATGCCGCCCGACGCTAAGACATGAATAATGAATAATGCGATATCAGTCAGCTGATAGGGTGATATGAAAAGTATAGTTCGATTCGAATATGCCGCCCGACGCTAAGACATGTTGATTGTTAGTAGGATATTGGTAAGCAATTGTACAAATAAATAACCCAAACGTTGTCAATGCATAGATTGCCCACAAAATTTAGGTCACTGAAATGATCGAATTTGTCTGCTAAATAATTTACTTACCTGAAAATGAACCAAACTTACATCATGGAACGGACTTTCTGTGTAGGCATTTTTAATTATGTTAAATAAGCATCAAAAACACGGAGATATTTTTGCTGATATCACATTCGTAACTAAATCCCAAACTCCGTAACATTTACTGTTATTTCAAATCATTACACATTTATGGTAAGGTCTGCAAATCACGGGTACCTCTGATGCATCATCTATGCTAGAGGAAAGTTTTATTACGATGATAAGAATGATATGCAGTGCATTGTTTTTTATGAAATATTTTCTTCTGGGTTCCAACTATACACATCTAGCCAGGTTTGGTGTTCTCGTTTACATCCAGTGGTGCCTCTGCGGCGACAGTGATAAAATAAAATTGATTTTCTTCTTAAACCCTACTAATTCATATTCGTTTCCTGAACATATGCTTCTTCTGAACAAATGCGTGATTTTATTTTCAGGTAATTATTACCATGGTATTAACGACCTTCATTCTTTGAGTTACGATATTTAGTATTCCACCACAAACAGGCCTGTTCGTTTGCTTATAAACATATTAATTGCCTGTGACCAAAATAGCTGCGCAGCACTAGGTCTAATTCGTTCTTCGTAAGTCGTTCAAAATATACTTTTACAGAGTAGATACAATATAATTAAATGGTTTGTTTTCTACTTTTATAGATGGTGTTCTTGTTTAAAATTATTAAAGATGATGGGATGGGACCCCAGTTAACTAAATCATCTAGGCAATTTCGCAAAACATACATACTAGTACAACATGGCATTCACTTAACATACACAAATTGAGCATATCTGAGAACGTGGTGAGATTACATGTACCAAACAACATATAACATTTCAAAGCAAGATAAAAGAAATATACATCTTCATAGTGGACTAAACGCATGGTTATCACTTGTTATCTATGATGTATGTATCCCGTTTTTCTTCAGCAAAAGGTTCGTCTACATTATAGTGACATCTTGACGAGTTATTTCGAGGTCATAGCCTATAAACTATATAAGACCATATTGAGAGCAAAATCATTGTCAAAGCGTACTTGTCACCCGAGTTTCAAGTGCCAATTTTGTCAGGCCGTATGAGATATCTTTTTCCCTTTCTACTATATTTTTTAGTCAGCAAAATTACTTTAGTTGCATAAACGGATAAGCGCATCCGCCCACGTTGTCATACGACCTTCGTATGAGTCCGCCGATATACATATATAAATGCATCTGTTTCTATTTATACATGATAAGTGCAACGTCTTGTTTTCACTTCCCAAAAATGCGATGATCATAAAACAGAAAAAGTTTCTTTCTTTTCTTAATTTTCTAAGGGTGGAAACATCTGGGTGTAGAAGATAAAAGTGTATCAAAGTTAGAACAAAACGATATATAGGTTTCAGATTTATTTTAAATTTGAACAAATGCATTGGAATGTCAAATGCCTTCATCTGGTGATAATTAATTTAATTGGAATAATGACATATTTGAATCAATTTAGTCTAATCTGTAATAACTCTATCATTACAAAGAATCATGAATGCAAATACCCCAAAGGATCTTTTGCAGTTTGTTTTGAATACACTTTTCAGTCCTTCATCTAACGGTACCTTTTCATTAACTGTTGAAAGTACTTTTTACAATGTTTTTCCTAAAGTTATTCTATAAATCTATTCCTTGTGCAACAACCTGTGGCTTTTCTGCATTGTAAATGTACCCATATCTTTTTAAATTGGAAATAATTTTATGTTGCATCTGGTTCTTTGAAGAAATATTTTTGATTTCCATATTTGTTTGTCCCAAATCTCATAATTAGCTTTCAAAAGGAATATTTTAGATTTAGCATTTGCTATGGGTATTTTATAATCTCTTAATTTTCCTTTCTCTTGTTGCGTAACTAATGGTATCTCTGCAGCTTGACAGTCTCCCTTTCTATTTTTTTTTAGTTGTCACTTGTAATTTCTTTTATTTTCTTGATCCCTGGTTGGTTTCCATTCAATGTTAACAATTCTGTGTCCTCGGGTACTTGTGTTTCTTGTATTACGCTAACTGTCCGTTCCAATACATAATCAGGTTGTGTTTATTCTGTGTCTCGAAGTCTGTTTAATCTATCGTGATATTTCATTTTATTATTTGATTAACAGTACGCGATATACTCACTTTGTGTTAATTACTATCAACCACTCCTGTGACCAAAGTGGTTAGAGCATCCGCTTCGGATACGGGAGGTCGCGGGTTCAAATCCCGGCCGAGTCATACCAAAGACTTCAAAAAATGGTACTAGCAGCTGCCTCGCTTGCCGCTCAAGATTAAGAAGTTAGTGTTAGGACTGGTCGACCTGGTGTCAGGATAATGTGACTGTGTGGGACATGATACCACATGTCTGCGGCATGATGCCCAAGAGCAAGAAACACTCTGAACTGCCACACTGCACATAACGTAGCGATATCGCCAATTGTTAAAACTACGTTAAATATCCAAAAATCACAGACATACATAATTAATATTAAAACTTAATATGCTATAATTACATATTTTACATTATTTCTTACCAACTGATATCTTTCGTAATCCATTTCTTCACAAAGAATTGCATCATATTTGTACGCATTATTGCAAAGTTAGTTAAGATATATGGGTTTGTTGCTGGATAGATAAAGCTATTGTTGTTTTAGTTTTTCTATTTATACATATTCAAATATAAAATTTTGCTTACATCCAGTATCGCTACAAATCTTTTAAAAACAGCACTAAGAACGTGCAGTTATATTAGTTACTCAGCAACAAGAAAAACACAAGCAAAGATTCAAGAAATTCTGTAATCATTCATTGTGTACCAGATAATTTTAGATTTAATACATGTACGAAGCAAACAACACCAGTAATGTTCTTTACACTGTTAAGGATCGATCTGCTCTCATAGTATTATAAGGTGTGCTTTAAAAAAGATATTTGATGTGTTAATAGATTTACTGAGTAAATTTGGAATATGATAAAGCATTAACAGCTATTCAAATGTAACGTGCTACCATCCAACCTTTTTGTCTGGTGAAGATGGATTTATGCGAGACGTGAAGGATGAATGGATGGATAGGCACGGTAGCTATTATTGGGTCATGGGTGCCCTCAAAGGGACTAACTTTGCTATATGACATTTATGAACTATGCGGAAGTCAAGGGAAGACAAGGATAGGTCTCAAATGTCTGTCCAGTTTATTGAATTGAAGCTATATTGGTACAATATTGTTCAGCCAGATCGCCAGACGAGAAAGCTCCTTTTACTGGCGCAACCTATTAATAACATTTAAACCAAGAACAACGCAAGATTAAATTGGATTTTAAATGGTGAAGCTGAGGTTATTCCTGATTTCACACTAACTATGAAAAGCAAACTACAGTTTTCATGTATTTTCAAAGTTTTATACCTCAGATATAAAGAAATTTGTTGACTTCTCATTTTCATATTACATAGCGATATCCAAGTCAAACTTCTGCATATGTATAATTCTTTATCTTTGTAAATCTTAAGTTTTCATTTCTTACAAATCTAATTCTTTGTACCACGTTTCTTCCTTAATTACACAACACTTTTTTCTATCAACTTACTTTATAACCTGATTCAAATTATCCTCTGCTTTCTGTGAACTGTTTTAAATTACCCCTGCTTGTCACGTCCACAACAAGCTATCCTTTCCCTTTTTCTTTACACAACATGTGAGATTCATGTCGGTCTGACATTGATCGGAACTCACGCGCTTTTTAAGACTCACAGCAGAAATGCTGTCTGTTCTGTGTTAACTTCACTTAAACACATGAGCAACAGATTAAAATACGACTGTCACAACAGCATAACAAACAAATGTCAAATATTCATATTAGATCATTCGAATAAAACATCTTAAGAACTACATATTATCGTTATTTATATTAGCAATCTCAATTTACAATTTCCCTTAAACGACTTTTGTTAAAATTTCAAGCACACGCGTGCCGCAAAGAATGAGGTAACACGGTAATGTGGCATATTGTTGCGCAAGGTGCAGTATAAGCCTGAATGAGATCAAATGCACAAGACAAGAAACGAGGCGCCGTTGTCGAAGCAATGAAAAATACAATGTTATTCAAGATTAATGATGATGACATGAAATAAAGACAACAGTTCTGAATGGCTTAAAGTGTAATAATACGGTCCAACAACTGTAAAAGGAGATGTCCTTTTTTACGGGTATATGAATAACATTAGCATGTACATTGCAATACTGATACATGTGATACTGATTGTATAGCGATGAAGAAGTTAATTTTATCCTGGACAATCAACCGATGCATTACACTAATCTCAGCTGTTGAGTTTACTCTCGGCCGAAGGAATCCAGCTTGTCAAAATAATTAAATAATTAAATATGCTTATTGCAGGATTATTTCGTATATATGAATGGTTATTATAATGCCTGCACTTGAGACTATGGTATTGTAATGAGAAAAAAATAAATATGGACAGTAATTTTCTTTTCGTATAAGGAACTTTTCGTTTCGTTAAAGTTTATGTTTGATTTTAAGTGTTAGAGGGTTTTGTAGCACTGTCTGGCTTCTTAGTATTTTGGGTCATGTGAAACTGCCTGGGTATATATGTACGTGCCAACTGTGGCTGCAATGGTGGTGTGTTACGAAGCGGTATTGTGTGAAGACGTCCACTTGCAAGTAAAGCAGTAAAACCACCCAGCCAGAGCAAGCACATTTGATCTTATTTCGCAGAATAGGAAAGGGCCAGGCCGGGGAATCTAAGAATCGTAGGGACAGGTTCTTTCGTCGACCAGAATACATGTGCTAAAAATGCTCGTCCAAGAAGCGCAAAAATCGACGACCTGGCGACAATACTTTAACTGAAGATAACTCTTTTCTCATCCTTTCGCATTGCTAGTCTCTATATATCTCTCTCGATTTCGATCTTGAGCGAGTAACGATGCGCGACCACGACTCACTCAACGACACAGTCGGCGAGACTCAGTCGACGACTCAACGACCCAGTCGGCGACACATTCGATGATCCTGTCAGCGAGCCAGAGGACGACCCAGTCAATGACTCAGCGACCTAGCTACCCAAAAGGACGATACAGTAGGCGACCACAGGACTATCCAGTCGACGAGTCAGCGACCCAGTAGGCGACTCAGTCGACGACCACCGGATGACCAAGTCGACGACTCCGCGACCCAGTAGACGACCAAGAAAGACAACTCAGTCGGCTATTTTGAAGGACGACCCAGTCGACGACTCAGTGACTTCGTCGACGACACAGTCGGCGACCACAGGACGACTCTGTCGACAATTCAGCAACTCCATTCGACGACACATTCGGCGACAAGAAGTTAGGAATAAGACGGTCCCGCTTGTGTAGAAATATGTCGCACTCTGGAGCGCCAGTCCTCAGATAGATACAGTGTGGTATCACTCCAAAACAAAGACCTATCCTAAAGAACCTGAGATAGCGAGACTCGGGGTGGTGTAGACTAGGGAATTTCTGTTCAAGTATGAATGCCAGGTTGCGGGAGGAGAGGAACAAAACAGACTGTTGGAGAGTCTGACAGCAAAGAGAAGTAAACATTAATGTGCTATCTGCGATTGCAAAACGAGTGGCATCCTGAAATAAAATTTATTGCAGCATTTACATAATCTCTATCATATCTTTCTTTGTGCTTCGTTCTAAATATCCCACACAGATAAGAGAGAAACCAGTGAGGTGTTATCCATGATTAAACGAAAGGAAATAGCGGTAGAATGGTTTGTTGTTGTTGTTGTTGTTGTTGTTGTTGTGTGTGTGTGTGTGATTTGGATTTTTAACGTAGCTTTAACAATTTTTCAGTCACATTTACGATGTCTGCAGTGTGGCAGTTTATAGTGATATCTAGCACCGGGGCATCATGCCTCAGACATGTGGCATGATGTCCCACCCAGTCACATTATCCTGACACCAGGCCGACCAGTCCTAACACTAACCTCTTAATGCTGAGCGCCAAGCGAGGCAGCTGTTAGTACCATGTTTGTAAATATTTGGTATGACTCAGTTGGAGATCGAACCCACGACTTCCCGCATGCGAGAATGGTTTGATAGAATCTCTGTAAACACAGAGATATTTTGTATATTTTGATTAATGTGAAATTCATAAATGTCTAGCAAGAAATGATATAAGCAAACTAACTTGTATCAATAAATAATATGATCAAATTGTAGTTCTCTCTCTGTAGTATATATTATAGCTTGGATCAATAAGTAAACTAATTTATTTCTGGTTCTGATGATGATAATTACTATTTTATTGCAATGTCATTTTCATTATCAAGTCACGTTTTATAGACAAATATATTCTACTCTTGAATGAGGATTTATGTATATAACTGACAAACTGAATCTTTGATGTTTAAAAACTGTGTGCTGATGACATGATGCTATCAAGTCACCTACTGCTATGCTGTCATTTATGTAAGTGATTTAGGTTTTAGTTAAGTACAGTATGCTGTTGTTAATCTTGTGGTCAGAAAAATAAAACCATATGTATATTTTTATATTAACTGTGATAGTTTCTTAAATTGGGCATATATGGTCGTACGTTTGTGTGTTTAGGTAACTTATTTTACTTTTAAAGTAGATTTCATTTGTTTTGCAGTTTAAGTTGACATGCTTATTTAATTATCATTTTCTCAGGAAATTAAAATCATAAGTATATTCTGGCAAAATTACTGTAATGTTTTCATTATATTTATAGTAGTTGCATGGATGAATCTATGTGTGAGAGCATATATTTGAAGGAGTGCATGTATTTTGTCGGATACATCTGTAACATTCTAAGATTTTATCAAACTTGTCGATAAAATGTGTGTGTGTGTGTGTGTGTGTGTGTGTTATAAACCCAATTCTATAACGCTTGCTGTCAATGCTTGCATATATATATTTGTAACTCTGTTGAAGTTGGGTACAAAAAGTTTATGTCTAGCGTTACAGAGCTAGTATATTACCTATACATTACTGAAACTATACGTATTAATTCTAATTCAAGAGCTAGGGTGGTACAAATCTTGAGATGACACGAGTGAATATTAATCAATCATGTAACAAATTGCAACATTGTATTTGGGATTTTATTAAATAGGATGGCTGCTATATAACTGAAAACTTTAATCTTCGATGTTTAAAAACTGTGAGCTAATGACATGATGCTCTCAAGTCACATACTACTATGCTGTCGTTTTTGTAAGTGATTTAGGTTTTACTTAAGCACAGTAGACTTTTGTTAATCTTGTGGTCAGAAAAATAAAACCATATGTATATTTTTATATTAACTGTGGTGGTTTCTTAAATTTAGCACATGTGGTTGTGCATTTGTTTGTTTAGGTAACTTATTTTGTTTTCAGAAGATTCGATGTGTAAGCAGTTTAAGTTGACTTGTTTATTCAGTAATCATTTACTCAGGAAATTAAAATCATAAGTATATTATGGCAAATATATTATATATATATATATATCTATATCTATATATATATATATATATATATATATATATATATATATATATATATGTGTGTGTGTGTGTGTGTGTGTGTGTGTGTGTGTGTGTGTGTGTGTGTTATTACCCCAATTCTATAACGCTTGATGTCAATGCTTGCATATATTTGTTTGTAACTCTATTGAAATTGGGTACAAAAAGTTTATCTCTAAAGTTACAGAGCTAGTAGATTACCTATACATTACTGAAACTATTCGTATTGAGTCTAGTGCAAGGGCTAGGGTGGTACAAATCTTGAGATGACACGATTGAATACTAATCGATCATGTAACAGATTGAAACATTATATTTGGGATTTTATTAAATAGGTTGGCTGCTACAGAATTTAAGTAAACTTCATCTCATTTAAAATAAACTAGTCATTGCTGAACAAACAGGAATATTTACGTGCTACTGATTCCAAAAATGACGACAGGAGCACAGCTTAATAATGGACTCTCCGGACCTGATATTTGATTACATAGCTCTACGGATTTGATCTGAATTCAGTGTAAGACCTCAGTCTTGAAAACTTACAATGATACAGAAGATGTACGAACGCCTTATAAACTACTTTTAGCTGTCAAACCTAAAGGAGAACATTTATGACTTTCAGTTAAACACAAGCGGACGTATAATCTTTTAAAGTTGAAGGGCGTCTACCAATTGATTTGCAAACCTTTTATCAAATGGTAGTTTTATCTTAATTGCATTCACACATGTATGATTACTGTATGCGGTAGGCGTATCACCTGTCCTGACACGAGCTTGTCTAATTAGATGGTTGGTACACTTTGACACCAAGTTCTGTGATGACAATACTCTTACATCGTTTAACATTCAAGTCTACGATTTTGGAATAAGCAGCTAATGTGTAGATATAATGCAGAAAGCCCTAATGTTGCTGTAAATTGGATACATATTTCATAACTGACAAATAATGACCATGCAGTTAATATACGCAGACCTTGGTTGACAGATACATGCGACTTATTCTTTATGACTATTTGCTTCAACCAGAATTCATCCTATCGACCTTGCATGATACGACGACATCACACCTAATGACCCCAAATCCTGTGATATCCTCCGAGGGAATCGGTATATTTATTCCACTACTAATATTACAGAGTTCATCGCATTACTTAGTTGGACGTCACCACAATAATAAATGTAAGATTTTCGAATGAGTTTGTTGAAGGTACGCTCATACTAACTGGGATATTATGGTATTTAAAGGGAACTTAGAAAATGCACCTTTCAACATCCCTATCATCGTGTCGATATACACGCATCGAAGAGTTTTCAAAATTAACACGGACGAGTTGGAGGGGCCGCATATTGGTCAAGTCAGTCTGTCACTAGCATTAGGGCATACTATGGTACAGTCATGTTATTTGAATAAGTAGAATGAAAAGGTATGTTTTTGTGTGGCTGTAAAATGTTATGCTTCCAAATGACTTGAATGGTTGCTGTTATAATTTGTCCTAATAAAAATGTAGTGGCAATTTCGTTTGGTTGGTTCTCGTTTCACAAACTTCAGTCAGATACATCCCAATACTAAAGTCTGCTTGAATGAAAGTTTTATGTTAGAGTTCACTACCATCGAGGAAATAGCATGACATAAATATGACGGATTCACTAAAAGATAAAATATTATCTTCCAAAGTTACCAAATTTGATGCCCATGAAAAGGAATTTCACAACAACTGTAAAGTACAGTTGCGAATATTTCTAGATCTTTTATGCGAAAATGTAGGAAAGGGAAAAATTAAAATATTGGCTGTAGATGTTCAATGAAACTTCGTGTTCGTTACAAACATATGACAGTTCCGAAATCATAACAGAGTATGAAGAATAAAGATTACTGAGAACTTCTTAACATGATTTACCAATACATATGATAAAGAAAAACTGTACATTTACTGCGAAATTCTAAGCTCTTTGTCCTGGTGGAACTTTCCTTTTATACATAAGATAGTCATCTTTCTTCCAACAGTATTATCAACAATTATTAGAACTAAAATAATCTATTGTTCAAATGCTAATACTGCAAAGCCGTCAAAAGAAACTTTATTTTATTTTTTCTTTTCACGAAATATAAATGAGTAAATACAACTATCTAAATAGAATATCCTAAATTGTATATGTATGTCAATGAATTAAATGATTTATGGCAATAAAATTTAAACAACATATAAATGACTTACCACAAGGTACATGCCACAGGAGTCACGAGAAAAACCAAAACGTATAATACCAAAGTGGACATTTTAAAGGTGGTGTGCTTTCTGTTTCCTTCAAAAGTTTGCTTTATGACGCCTTCGCTTTCCAACGTCGACCTTAAGTAAGCGCCTCTGCTATCTGGCCTTTTATGTCATCCCATCGCCGAATTGCTTGGCGTACACATATAGATGTTAACAGTCTAAGAAAATAGTTCCATACACTTGAATGGTTTAATTAGTTTATTGTGATGGCTTGCCAAAAGTTAGTCTTATATGTACCTTACTTGCAATTGGAACTAAGTTTCATTTGTCCTTACAATTTGTTAATTTGTTCTTTTGTAAAATATAATATTGTGTTATGTGTATTTAATTTATAATGTGTTATTGATATTTGTCCATAATTAATGACAGAGCTAAGTGTGGACCGGACTTTTTTTTTCTTGTTTGAAAGTTATAAATAAATTGCTTCGTGATTTTTAAGCTCAGGGTCTATCCCTATTTACAAAGGTGTGGGTACCGCACGATTTAAGTTTGGCTCATAATCTTATGATGGTGAAACGTATATAGATAAAATATACCCATCACTCTCTCTTCTTTAAATATGTTGGATTTTTATCTGGGACCGCTTTTAATAAAGGAAATTAAAACTAATTTGCCTACGGTTTCTTCTATGTTGTGGTATCTTTATTCGTGGATTGTAGATATGTAGACTAAAATGCTCCTATCACGCACATTGCAGAGCAGTATATATCACCGGTTTTACATTTGCACGCAATGCGCTTTAAAGTCAATGATAAGATTTTAAACCTTCATTTTTGTTTTGAAACAATAAATAAATAATGTATATATTTCCATTGGGTTCCGTTGATTATCTCTGATAAAGCCTAATTCATATGAATAAAATTTAGAACCACACATTCCTTACGATGTAGACTGATACTAAAATGAGATACATTTCTATACATTTGAGAGAGAGAGAGAGAGAGAGATGGGGGTGGGGGGAGGGAGAGGGTTAACTAGCTATAAACTATAAACTATATCCTCGTTCAACTTATATAGTAATTTGTTTATTACTTCGCCGACCGAAAATATCAGCTTTGAAATATTTATTGTGAAGACGAACTGGCACTATTTTTTTTTATTATATATATTAATGGCTCTCCAGAATGGATGGAATGAAAACACGAAGATTACATTAAGACAGATTAATAGAAATGTATTTATTCCAGTCCGCAATGCAATCCCTTTCCATGATATTATCATCGACATCTTACTGTGAGATACCCAATTAAAACTCCACATTATCGCATCATTGTTAATGGTATTTATCTCTTAAGTTCCTCTATATTCAGTGGTGAAAATAATCGGGAAACGGCACTAGAATTCGTTTTTGTAGAAACGCCATATTATTGTGCCATATTTGTGCCATATTATTGCATTTATTTGCACGAGCTTTTAAATTTTATATTAAATGACATGGAAATTAAGGATGGTCCATTATACAAATCCAGATACACACCACAGAATTTTCTCTTGATGACGTTTGTATTCACGAAACCTTGTACATCAAAATAAACAAAGCCATATGGCATTGAATTCAAAGTTGACAATGGAAACGTTTTGTCTGTTTGTAAGCATGTACGCACAGAACTATACCTTGATAACACATACAATACTTTTATATTAATTTTATATGGACTTTTAAGCGGGAAATCGGCAAATTTCTGGTGCGAAAAATGTCGAAATGTTTTAATATGTGTATCAATATGGAGTTCATACATGATTACATTAATATACATTCACGCGTGTGTGTATCCCGCCGAGCGCACGTGCACACACAAACACACACACAGGTACGCACACAAAAAGAGTCCAAAGACATCGATAAATTTAAAAGAGGCTGTTTTCTCAAGGAGACCTTTTTAATCAGTGGTTAGGCCACCAATTAAACAGTTAATTTATAATTTGTTTTGAAGAAAAGATGTGGCAACTATGGTAAACCGTCTGGGTCAATTTCGACGATTCAAAAACACATACACAACACTCATTTACATTTTAAGTTATAAATAAAAGGGCAGGTATATAAAATTCAAATTCCAGCAACGGAAGACTTGCAAAGATGCGAAAGACATACATCAAAAGCTCAGTCCCCTCCATACTTTTTTTCCTCAATATGGCCATTTTTATTGACTCTCTCTCTCCCTCCCTCCTCCCTCTCTCTCGTAGTAGTAGTAGTAGTAGTAGTAGTACTAGTAGTAGTAGTAGTAGAATATGAGGCTCTTGAACCAAAAGAGGATTCTAGACCAGAAACCCCAATCTCCCTCCCAATTTTGGAGAGAGGTTTCCCAGACCTCTAGATTTATTTCATATTATTCGTCATCAATCTGACATGTTGGATTTGATCTGACAAACAAATTTTGTAAAAGATTTAATTCAGTCAAATATACTGGCATAGCAACTAAAATAATAAGCAATTGCATTAAAAATATTGGTTACCATTTATCACCAAAATATGGATCGGTATGGTTATTCGCAACTGAACGTGGCAGATGATCCGATGACATGGTTGATGAATGATATTTCTAAACATCTACTACTGTTGTAATCCATCTTTTATGACAATCTTTTTCATACCTGCTGACTCTCATTGGTAGGATATCCGTGAACATACTGTCAATAATACGAAACTCGCGTATTAAATCACCCATATCATATTTTACACCTCGCAAGTAAGATCGTATCTGATCAAGTAATTTTTTGTAAGTGATACTTGCTGTTTTACAAGAATTATTTCTTGTTTCAAGTTTGGGTTCAATCTTTTTTACATGCTGTTGAAAGAAAGACACCGACACCAGATATTATTAACAAAAACGGATTTAATAATGCTCCACTTGAGATTATACCAGAGCTAGTCATTAACAATGGCAAATATGATATTACTCGAAGTATTCTACGGTAGTATTTATAGCATTCTTTTATACACCAGAGGTTTTTGTGATACAATTTATAATATTTTACTAATGCTTCAACATCTTGTTTTGGAATTTCTTCTGAAATATGATTGAAATCGATGATATGTTTTTCCATTATACAATATTTGTTTACAGTTTTATACAATATTAAAAACTCTAGCACTAACAATCGAATAAAGAAACTCACGGAACTTATTATTGTTAGGATCAGCTATAAAATCTCTGTACTTGTCATAAACATCTGACGAAGTATCATTATGTCGTTTATCTGTTAGTACGTCATTTCTCTTTAAATAAGTAAATGAATTAAAAGTATCTCCTACTTCACGTTCATACATATCTGTTTTATTCACCAAATTACTGTAATCTTTTTCTGTTTCATCAGTATACCATAATACCAAGCTTATCTGATGTAACGTGAAATTTTTGAGAACAAGATGTTGTCTGATAATTGCATATGCGACCACGAAATTTGCTAGCATTAATTTTTTAAGCCTATCTAGTTCAATTGGTGGTTCTGACATTATTTTATAGCATTAAATTAAATTTGATCATCGAGTGTGTATATTTGAAATGCTGTCAGTCCTGGAAACGGATGTTCAGCAGCGATAACATAAACTTGGAAATACAAGTACTTGTTGACAGTTTTTTTCTGTTGGAATTGTAAAGTATTGCGTTCCTGAGATATACGTATTTGCTGTACTATATAATGTTGTCCAGTTGATATCACCGTTTGATCTTTCAAACAGCCAATTATAAATTCGACCAACACTAGAGTTTAATCGACCTCGCAAATGAAATTGCCAAATAGAAACTGCAGTAGGACATTTAATTTTAATCCAAAAGTTTTAAACTTCTCCGTTGGTCGTCCATTTGTGTCTATCAGAGAAAGCGTAATAAGGATAATTTTCAGGATAATATGCTGATGCGCTTACCTCAAACCCAACTCGATTGTCACTTGCTTTAAAAAGTGTTGGAATATAACCAACATTGTTTTTAGTTCGTTTTGCACCACCACCAGATACACTGTCAACATACGCTTTATTTGTCAGATCATTATGGTTAATTGGAACATATATCGTAGTTATTTTTCTGTCTCTCATGTTTATATTGCCTGTCACTGGCCCACCAGGTTTCTTAAAATATGGGGTAAGTTCTTCTTTTAACTGAGCATAACTAAGAGCATCAGTATCATTAGCTGGTGGTGAGGTTGTCGGTAATCCAGTTATTTTTTAATTTGACATAAACAGGTTACCTGTCATTGTGTCACCGGCTTTGTTAAGTTTATTATCATCAACAGAATGTAGTTGCGCATAACTTACAGCTTGTGTGTTATCAACATTTGCTGGTGGGTATACAGTTTCCAAACCTAACACTCGTCGACCTGACATGTTAATAATACCTGTAACTGTCCCACCGGTTTTATCAAGTTTGTTATTATCCACATACTTCAACTGTAAATAACTTACAGCTTCTGTTTGATTTAAGTTTGTTGATGGATACCCGGTCTCCAAATTTATTATTTTTTTCTAAGTTACCGCTTAAAGTTCCGCCAGATTTATCTAGTTTATTATTGTCGACGGATTTTAGTTGTACATAGCTAACAGCTTGTGTATTAGCAACATTTATTGGCGGATAATTTGTTTCTAAACCTAGTACTCGTTGATTTGACATAGACAGGTTTCCTGTCATTGTATCGCCAGTTTTTTTTCTTCAGGTAACCCGATAAATCAATATTGCCCTTTGTTATTGTAGCCGATGAATCTCCTAATGTTGTTCCAAATTTTGTATAATGGCTCATTATTTATTTATTGTCTGACAATTTTTTTATAACAACAATGGCAAAATCGTCGATATTAAATTTTGATACAGAGCGGTTGGTGAAACATAAACATAACAATGAATTTCCAGATTGCCATTATCTTATTGTTGGTAGAACTGGATCGGGAAAAACAAATTTGTTAATGAATTTACTGCTGGGCGATAATTTTAATTACGATCGAGTTTATATTTATACAATTAATCCACAGCAGGATAAGTACGAGCTGTTTAACGAATATAATAACAAACTTCGTGATGATCTTGATGCTGGTGAAGATTTTTTTAATTATCAAACAAACAGAAGAACTTGTTCCAGTTAATCAGCTTGATTCGTCCGAGCATAAGAGAGTAGTTTTTGACGATATTCCGCTAAATAATGTAGAGATGAATAAAATAAGTTAATATTTTTCACTGTCGCGTAATAAGAAATGTAATTCTATTTATCTCGCCCAAGGTTTTTATAATGTTGACAGATTTATCAGACGAAATACTGGTTGTTTTATACTATTCCCTGGACTGGACAACGTTGATGTTAGAAATATCGCGAACGAGTAAAATGGCGATATAACTAAAGATAAATTTATTGAACTTTACATCAAGGCTACAGCGGATAAATATAACTTTTTCTTGTTTGATAAATTAACACATAATCCAACTAAAATCTTTCGTTGTTGTATTGAAAATTATCTGCAGTAAGTTTTTGTTTTCGATGTCTTTCACCTCTTAAAATTTTATAAAATTTATATATATATAATAAAAATGAATAAACGAGCAAAATACAAAAAACATATAGAAGATCTAAAAAGACTTGCTTATTCTTAAGCAGCATGTAAGCAAAAAGTGCAGCAAGCACGACGTGGACAGATAGTTGCCGCAGAAACAGCAGCTACAGTTTTAAAACCAGTTACTGAGGTTCTATTTGGAAAACAACCGGAAACTAAACCACTTTCAGAAGAAGAAGTTAAAAAACTACAGGACAAAGGTTTGGTTGGAATTGTTAAAGAACAACAAGAAGCAGCTGCCGCAAAAATTATTGGTTGATCTGATGAAGAAAGAAGAAGATTAGCCGAAGCACTTGTAGCAAATATTGCTGATCCTGCTGCTAGACGAACTGAACTAAATCAACTGATTAATAATCCACTTTTACTTGAAAGAAGATTATCAGAATTAACCACACATGAAATTAGGACCATTTTAGGAAAATTATCAAAAAAATTAAGAGGATATTGAAAAAGAACAAGAAAAAATTTAAAAGTTAACAGTAGGGTTTTTAAATGTTGGAGAACAAAGACAATTATATAGAGAAAAAGCAAATAATAAAATAACTGATAACGAATATAATGATTTTTTTTAGCAGAAAATAATATCAATGATATTCATAATTTAAAAACTTGGTTAAAAGAAAGATATGATAAACGTATAAATAATTTAGGTAAAATGATGAAGGATGGCCATACGTCTAATGCGGAGTTAGAAAAACTAATGAGGAAGAACATATGATTCAACTCTTTAATAAAATTAGAGCCGGTGTTATTGCTAGAGTATTTCACAGAACAGTTACTGATAATAGAGAGACAGGTTTGGTAAAAGTTGGAATGTTCATAGGATATTTAAAATAGTAGATGAAAATAGTATGAAAGATAGTAAAAAACAAAAAAGTATATTTAGAACTGATAGACCAGTTGTATTACCAGAGAGCGTAAAATTTGCAGCAGAGATTGAATTTTGTACACTTTACGCAATATTTTATTTTGATGTTAGTAAGCATAGCGAGCGAGCAGTCGACTCGACAGCTGATATTGAAATAACCTGGACACTTGGAGCAGCTCCAAATCTAGCTAATGTGTTGTACGTGTACGCGTTAGTTATCAGCGACAGATTTATTACAATTGACTCTGTCGGAGGTAAAATGTCAGTACAAGTTTTAAAATCTTGGAGTTTAATCTGTAACTTTAATATAAGATGACAAAATATATTGCAAAAGAAATATATTTAACTGGTGGTCAAGTTAAAAATCTTCGACAAGCTGTTGCAAAGAACAAGCCGGTTTCATTAAAAGTCGCCAGCGATAAAGTCGCCGGTATTTTAACAAAATTAATGTTAAGAAAAAACAAACAAACAAACAAATAAATAAGTATAACCGCGGCAAACTTTTTGTTTTAAATTTAAGTGCCACACAAATAACAGCAATGTCAAAACAAGGTGGTTTCCTCTGTCCGGCACTATCTGTAATGGCCAGAAGGTTAAAAACCAAAACTTTTGCCGGTGTTAGGTACATTAGGATTAGCAGTTGCGTCTGGCGCAGTGTCTGTCGCAACGGAAAAAGCAGTTGAAGGTAATGGAATAAAGAAAATAGTCTAAAGATAAAGATAATGCCACGACTTAAAACAGCAAAAAGAAAAACGACAACGGAAAAAAAAGACGCGATCTCGTCGAAGAACAAGCAGAGGCGGATTATAGGGCAGTTGCTGGCGGGAGTAGCGGGATGTCTACTGCCAAATCTGTTGGGAATAGGCAGAGGACTAACATTGCCAGCCACGCGGAGATGAATTCTCACACGTCTGCGTTAAGTAATTTTGATATACTTGATAAGCTAAAAAAAGTAAAAAGTTTCCACGGATCATGATAAATACACAAGAGTTCAACGACGGATCTGGCACACATTGGATAGCAGTTTATAATAACAATTATTTTGACTCATTTAGACTTCCACCGAGCGACGCAATAAAAAATATATAAACAAAAAATATAAAATAATAAATTATTTGTCTAATCAAATTCAACCTGTTGGAACTTCAGCTTGTGGGTATTACTGTATAACGTTTATAAAACAGATGAATAAAAATCCAGATTTTTTAAAGTTTATTTTGCAATTTGACAAGCAACCTTCTCACGCTAATGATGAAATTGCAATTAATTTTATCTGAACTTACAAATATATAATGTCAACATATTGTCTCAAATGTAAAACTAAAACAGAAAATATCAATGAAACAACACAAAAAACAAAGAACAACAGGACGATGCTAAAAAGTGTTTGCCCACTTTGTGGAAAAAGAAAAGTATGTTTTTAAAGAAATTGTCAGAGAGGTTATTTTAGTAGACGACTAATTAATAATGATATGCAAGTGCGACTGTGACAGAGATTTATGTCTTGAGCAAAATAAAATTGTTACATACTGTCAACAATGTAACAACAGAGAAATAATAGGAACAGGCATAGACATACTTAAAGTAATTGGTAAATTGCCAAAACCAAAAAGCGGTTGGACATTGCCAGGACATAAATATACTGGACCTTATAATCCGCTAGATAAACAACTTGATGAGAACAATAATCCACTGCCAGGACAAGAACCTTACAATCAAGTTGATGCAATAGCAATGCGCCATGATATCTTCTATCGTGATCAGGAACAAGATAAGCACGGCTGTGATAAAGTAATGTTGGACGAACTTCGTGATATGAAACCTACAAACGGCCTGCTTCACAGGCTACGAGAACGTATTGATAGAAATCTGGTGCAGGGTTTTATTGGAGCAAAATATAAACTCGGACTCGGAGAGTCTAGACTCGTTGAAGTATTATATGATGATCTTGCAGCTGAATTACACAAACCTAAAAAAAAAAGTTTCCGCGACGTAAAGTTGTCGTAAATGCCGTTGATGATATCTGGGCGATAGATTTAGTTGATGTCTCAAATCTAGCTGAATTTAATGTTGGCGCCGACGGCGCTCCAAAGAGATATCTTTTTAATGTTGTTGATGTTTTTAGCAAATATGCTTTCAGTGTACCGGTTTCAGATAAGACAGGAACATCGATAACTGATGCGTTAAAACAAATAATAACAAGTACAGAAAGAAAACCAAATAGAATCTGGACTGACCACGGAGCAGAATTTTTCAATAAAAAGTTCGAGCAGTTTTTGCCCCAAGATAACATCAAAAAATATGTCACTGGAAATGAAGGTAAAAGCGTTGTTGTCGAACGATTTAATCGCTCGCTAAACGAAAAAATTCATAAGTATTTGACGGCTAAAAATACAAATAAATATATTGACAATTTACAGAACATTGTTGATAAATATAATAACACGAAACACAGATCAATAAAAATGTAGCCAAACGACGCAATTAAAAATCCAATATTATCAAACGAAAACATGTACCGCAGACATAAATCTAAAGTTGGTGATAAAGTTAGAATATCTCTGACGAAAAAAACATTTGAAAAAGGATTTATTCCAAACTGGAGCGAAGACGTGTTTGTTGTTGATAAAGTACTTTTAACAATCCCAGTTACCTATGCGCTAAAAGATTTATTAGGTGAACCTATAACTGGCAGTTTTTACAAGCAGGAACTTCAGAAAACTACCCAAGACATATTTGTTATTGAAAAAGTTATTAGAAAGCTCGGCGACAAAAGTTTCGTTAAATGGAGAGGATATAGCGATAAATTTAATAGCTGGGTACCAACTCGCTCGATTTTAACCCTGATTTAATCAGGTAAATAATGTTATTATAAATTTGTTCGTATTTCATAAGTACAGATTTACATTTGATAGTTTTACATAACGAAATTAAATGTAATTTTCTTGAACTATCGACTGGCATTAAATTAAATATTTTAACAAAAATAAAATCATATTTTATATTTCTTTGATAGCCAGTTACTTTTACGTTAAGAAAAGGTTTGATAAGCTGCCAACATATTTGTTGTTCGGCAACAGTAAAATTAAGTTTTTATTATTTTTTTTAGCGATATGATATTTAACATTATATCGTCCAGTTGTCGGCCTGCTGTAATTTTTTCTGTCAGCAACAGCAACTCTGTCATCTTCGTCGTCATTGTTGTATAAAATATCATCTTCGCTATAACCAGCAGATTTGTCTGTATCGCCAGAGATTGTGTCGTTGGCGACTTTGTTGCTGGCGATTGTATCATTGGCCACTTTGTCGCTGACGATGAAATCTCCTGCATATATATCAGCAAGTCGTTTCATTAAATCCATATTATAATATATTTTTATCTAATTTATAATAACAATGGCCAGCGAAACAAAATCTGCTGAAGTAAAATATCATCAAAAAGTTAAAATATTAAATTACAGAGAATTAGCTGAAGCAGTTAGAAAATATCTGTCGGGTTATAGTGCTTATTCGGTTAATGTTATTGTGACGCAAGGTGATTCTGATAAGATACTTCTGACAGTAGAAGAAAAAAAAAACTTAATAATAATCCATTAATAACATTACAATTTGATCGTGATGATATTTTGATGTTTGCCCACAGTTGCCTTACAAAGACCGAGCTAAGAAATATCATTAATCACTGTATTTAAAACTAAATCTATTACATGTTAATGTTGAAGTTGCTGATTTGTGTACGTCGCTGGCGATATCCCTCACTGATCTGCTGTTAATTCTAAGACATTTGCGGCAGCTGTTATTGATTTAAATTTAATTTTGTCCCCAGTTTCTAGATTTACTGAAATTACTTGTCTATCATATCTAAAACCACCAGTATCTCCTCTTCTACTATTTTCTTTTGGTGTAACTAAATCTAGGTTTTCTAGACAATTATCGGATTTAATGCCATTTATATGATCAATAACCAAATTATTTGAAATAGCGCCATGAAAAGTTTCGTAAATAAAACGATGCGATAGATAACCAACAAAATCTGTTTTAGTTCCACGAACCACCACACCAAGATAACCACCTTCTCTTAAATTTCCTAATACTTTTTTTGTTCTTATATTTCATATAATACCGCGATCATTTGCCTCATATAAATCAAATACTGGATGAGATTGAAATTCGTTTTGTAATGCTAAATTTTCAATATTGTCATCGCTGGTAGAATTATTTACTCTATAGACTCCTTGTCCAGCTGGAATTTCTTCACAGAATAAACTGTAAATAAAATCTTTTCTAAACATTTCGGTCATATCTGTATGATCACCTTTAACTGAAATTATCATTCCAGCTGGGTTGGTTTTCCTACAGATGTTTTAGATCTTATATAAATAAATGAACCTATTGCATTTGCAGCATATAATTTGTACTTTGGATGTACGTGATAAGTTTCTGTCAATCTCATATATCTCAGAATTTCTGACATTATATATATAGGGATTTTAAATCTCTAATTGATCTTTACGTAATTTTCAATTAAATATAAAATGTACTATATATAATGTTAAAATTGCGTGATATTGCTAAAAAGAGCATTATCAAAGCAGAAAAAATTGCCACAGCATTTTTCGGATATGATAACAGTTACAAATTTGATAATCAAAATGTTTTAGCAAATTTTAACTCCACAAATTTATATCATCTTTTACAACCTGTTGTATCTCAAAAACTTGCAGCTCACAAAAGTATCAAACTAATAGTACAGTATCATATGATTTTATCAAAATTACATGTAATCGAAAAAGATATAATTGACATAAGTTTTGAAAATACAAATTTGACAGCGAAATTTCAGAACCATATCTAACAGCTAAATCAAAAAATATTAACTGGAACAAATATTACCACAGTCGCCTATGAAATACACCAAGAAATAAATAAAAAATTAGAGGTATTTACTTCATCTAGGTCAGGTTGGAAATTTGAAATGATAAAAGAAGTTTTAATTCACACATCAAAATATAACGTACTTCGCGACAGCGGCGCTAATAGCGTTAGGTACGTTGATCTCCCTCAAAAAATTAAAAACAAAAAATGCTGTATAAATGTCGAAAACAATGATAACGAATGTTTTCGTTGGTCAATTTCGTCTGAGAGACATCCTCAGAGTGATCACAGCCATAGAATTAAAAAATATCTGCCGTACAAAGATGAACTAGATTTTAACGGAATAACTTTTCCAGTAGCAGAAAATCAGATACCAAAGTCTGAAAAACAAAACAATATTTCAGTAAATGTTTTCGGACTAGATGAGCCAGAAAATGTTTATCCAAGGTATATTTCAGAGACTGCTACACAAAAGACAATACATTTATTATTTTATCGAGGGCATTATTGCTGGATAAAAAACTTTAACGGCATAGTTGGCAGACAATATAATACAAATAAAAATAAGAAAAATTTCTGTTACAGATGTTTGCAGAGTTTTTCTAGCGATGGAAAACTGCACGAACATCTCAAATACTGTGTCAACGTTCAAAGAATAACTATGCCCGCCGAAAAGAAAAAGTATTAAAATTTAAAAATTATGATTATAAGCTAAATATACCTTTCGTTATTTATGCTGCTTTTGAGTGCCTACTCGTTCCAGTGGCTGGCGCTGAAAATAATCCTAATAAATCAAGTACAAGAAAAATACAGCAACATGTTCCTTGCGGAGTAGCTTATAAAGTAGTTTGTTACGTCGACGATAAGTTTTCATGTCCGGTTAAGTTATATAGATGTAAAGATAGTGAATCTGAAAGTCCAGCAATTTGGCTGCTAAAAATCTTATAGATGATGTTAATAAACTTTCTAACAAATTATTTAAGACAGCTTCACTGAAAATAACATCTAAGCAACAACTTGAATTTAACGAAGCAGTTGATTGTCATATCTGCGAGAAGTTGTTGGGCGATGATAAAGTTCGTGATCATTGTCATTTAACTGGGCAATACAGAGGGGCAGCTCATAATAATTGTAATTTAAAATTTCATGCAACAAAGTTTATACCTGTCGTTTTACATAACTTTCGCGGATATGATAGTCATATCATTGTAGAAGCTTTTGGTGATGATGAGGTTAAATCTACACTAAAACTAAATAATAAGATAAAATGTATACCAAATAATTTTGAAAAATATATGTCAGGTACTCTCGGAAAATTACGTTTTATTGACAGTCTGCAATTTATGGCAGCATCATTAGATGAGTTTGTCAAAGGTTGTAGTAATTTTAATAACCTAAAAAATTGTTTTGGAGATATATTTAACCTGTTAACAAAAAAGGTATCTTTCCGTATGAGTGTCTCGACGACTGGAGCAGATTTGATGAAACTTTTCTGCCCGGCAAAGACAAATTTTACTCGCAGCTAAATGGCGAAGATGTGTCAGACGACGAGTACAAATATACGCAATATATTTGGAATAAATTTAGTTGTAAAACATTTGGTGATTATCATGATATATATTTGAAAACAGATGTATTACTACTAGCAGATGTTTTTGAAAGTTTTCGTCAAGTTAGTCATAAAAATTATGGACTAGATTCCTGCTGGTGTTATTCTGCTCCCGGGCTGTCGTGGGACGCTCTACTAAAAACAAGCAAAATAGAATTGGACCTCTTGACACATGTCGATATGTTTAATTTTATTGAAAAGGTTATCAGAGGCGGAATTAGCGTCATAACAAAAAAATATGCTGTAGCTAATAATAAATATATAAAAACTTATGATAAAAATCTCCCATCCAATCATATTATTTATCTAGATTGCGTGAATTTGTATGGGTATGCAATGTCAGAGCCAATGTCTTGCGGTGGATTTCATTGGATAACTCCAGATCAATTTCTTAAAGAAAATGAACAAAATTTACCTAGCAATTTTTCATACTTTGTTGAAGTTGATCTAGATTATCCTAGTTCGTTGCATGATATACATAACGACTACCCGTTTTGTGCAGAATCGATGATGATAGATTACAATTTACTATCACCTGAGCAACGAGCCATGAAAACAGCAAAAAATTCCATTGTTAATAAACTAGTTCCAAATTTGTTAAATAAAAGAAATTACGTGATACATTACAAAAATTTAAAACAAGCAGTAGATGCTGGACTAATTCTGAGAAAAGTCCATCGCGTACTAAAATTTAATCAGTCTACGTGGATGTCAAATTATATTGACTTAAATACCAAACATCGTGATGTGGCCAAGACCGACTTTGAGGAAAACTTTTTCAAGTTAATAAATAACTCGGCGTTCGGTAAGACAATGGAAAATATTCGAAAAAGAGTTTCTATCGAAAATTGTCAGTATGAAAATATATAATGAAAATCTTGTTGCAATACAACGACAAAAGACAAATTTAAAATTAAATAAACTAATATATGTTGATGCAGGTGTACTTAATATATCAAAGTGGCTGATGTACGACTTTCACTATAATTTTACCAAAAAGCAGTGGCCAGATTCAGAGTTGCTATTTATTTATTCGCTAGTTTATAATATAAAATCTGAAGATTTCTATCAAGATATTTATAACCGCCGTGACCTATTTGATTTATCAGATTATCCGACAAGTAGTGGATTTCATGATGATGCAAATGAAAAAGTTATTGGTAAATATAAAGATGAGTTTATGTTTACCCAGGTGAGAGAGTTTGTTGGACTTCGAAGTAAAATGTATGCCGTAATTCTCGACGATAATAAATTAACAAAGAATGCGAAAGGTATTCCTCGTGGGTATGTAAAAAAAAATTATGAAATTTAACGATTTTAAATCAGCACTAGATAATTGCACTAATTTGATAAAAACGAATATTATCAAATCCAATCTTCACAAGCTTGAAACTGATACGATTATTAAGCGTGGACTGAGCAATTTTGATGATAAAAGATATTGCAAAAATGGAATTAATGCTCTAGCACTTGGTCATCACACCAGTATCTTTAATTAATTTCGGCAAAACTTTAAAATTTCACGTTATTCGATGGAGTTAATAGCAACTTATATATTTATGTTTTGAAAGGGAGATAATACTGTTCCAGCTAATTTAAATCGTATTTGGATTATCGTACATAGTACATAATGCACATGCATATCTTGTATCATTTCATGCAAATCTGACGTAACATTTGTTTGTATTTTTCACGTTGTTCGTTAAGGAAAGAAAAATCATCTGATAGTAATTTTAAGACCTTAGAATGAGTAAATAGCTTTATAAACCAGCGTCTGTTTTGATTTTATGTAAAGACTTGACTAAAAACCCACTCATAGGAATTATCGATTATTTTACTGCAGAGTCTGCCTGTAATGTACAAAGACGCTGTATCAATGAGCCTTATATATCAATTTCCACTGTCTGCCTGTAATGTACACAGACGCTCTATCAATGATCCTTATATATAAATTTCCACTGTCTGTATGTCTGTCATGTATATAAGGCGCTCTATCAATGATATATAAGCCGCCGTATATGCAGAGCATTACACTATAAGTCAGTCTGACTGTAATATATAAGACGCCCTATCAATGATACAATGACTTGTAACATATTTTAACTATAAAATCATAGATTTCTAGATCTCGCGATTCAATTTTATAATAATGTTTTCAAAATCAGAAAAAGAAATGCTATTCAAAATTAGGTAACTAGTAAGTATATAATAATTTCTAAATGTATACATGTAACCGAATGTCATGGCTCAGTGCAGGAATGTTGGATTCTCGTCCTTAAGGTCTGTGGTTCGGTTCCCATAACAGACACATGTCGGTGGGTAGGTTTTGGATTACCATTTTTCTTAAGATAATGGGGGGGGGTCCGGAGAACCCTCGAAATTCAACAGAAGAAATACATTCTCCCCACCATATCACCACGTGGTGGGTGTACTTTTGCACTTCCCGGGGTTTTATGTAGGGGAGAGTGTACAAAATCTGTTGGACTTTGATAAGGCTCCCCCGTTTG
>JAECUM010009620.1:0-36700 GCA_016617855.1 Megalonaias nervosa | reverse complement strand
CTAAAACCAGCGCCTTAGACCGCTCGGCCACGCTACCGGTGTCCTACAGAGTGAAGAAAGATTATATATGAAGATGAACATTATTTAATTGCTATGAATAATCTACTGCTCTATTAATATTGGCTGAGTTTCTTCTCACCCCCCCCCTTAACAATATGCTCGCTCAAACATATACTAATTATATCGATACTTACAAAGTTACATTTGAATACTCATAATTCAATGCAGCTTGTGTAGACTATACATCTAATATCCACAAAGGCGGTAAATTTGGCGGTTTTGTTGATTCAGTTACCACTAACAACAAATCGAACATCAGAGGGTGAAGCTAAACCCACGTAATAATAACAAGAATAATAATAATGAAACAGTGGAGACGAGTTTAGTGACAGGATGATAAACTCACACGCCTTGACATAACATAGCAACAACTGGTAATGATTAAAATATGGGGCACCTTCAATTTAATTTCACAATTTAAGCACAGTCTAAGTGGACCTATTTAGGGTCTCTAAGTAAGGCGACATTAAAAAATTAAAAGCGATACTGTGTATGAAAAATACAGGTGCCAATTATGGATGTCCTGGGGGTGGGGGGAAGCAAAGCCATTTTCAAGGGTGTGGGGTGCAAAATCAAAGGTGATATATGGAAAGGTTTGTTCTTTGTTGGGTTTGACGGCACTTATAGCACGTTACTGGCTAGATGATGCTGAGGAAATGGGAACTAATTGCATTCCCATTGACACACCTAGGCAACCAACCCAAGTTGTTCTGGACCGGTATCTATCCTGCGACCATTTGATTCCGAGTCTTTCGTTCTGCAAAATGAGCTACCTCGGCTGAAAAGGCTTGTACGTTAACACCAGGCCAGGCCCTAGGATGTGCGGGGCCTAAGGCACCAAGCGATGAGCGCGGGGCCCCAAGCAACAAAATTGCATTGCGGAGAAACGGGGGGCCCAAGGCGGTTGCCTCGTTCGCCTTGCCCTAAGGCCGGGCCTGGTTAACACAGTACTGAGAGTACCTCTGCTGCTGCTGCTTTCGGTTTAAAGCCATTTCTCAGCGCAATATAAGCTATACATGGCGGCCAGCATAAATGGTGGGGGAAGATCCCGGGAAACCCCAGGTAAGAACCATGGACCCACTGGTAGCTAATGACAAATTTTCTCATATACCCACATTGGCAAAACCCGAGACTCGAACCCAAGCGGACAGAGGTGAGATGGCAGTAATCGGTAAAGGCGAGGGCTTCAGACCATTCGGCAATCCGGGGGCCCCTGAGGACACTGGCGCACTCAGGTTAGTTATGCAATTCCAGGTTGGTTCCAGTAATAAACAATGGTATAAAATGAAGAAAACAATCGAGGTGGCAGATGAAATGGTGAGAATTGTGCTAAATTTGTCAGAAATTCTGATCAGGAGACAACACACACACACACACACACACACACACACACACACACACACACACACACACACACACACTGTACGTAGAATGGAGAAATCGGTCATTTTATTTAACAAACTTACTTGACACAGACCAGGCCATAACAAAGACTTGATAGTTTACATGGTTACTGGTAGGTTTTAACCTTAAACTCATAAGCACTTTAGAAACAATGATCAAATACATAATTTCGATACCTACTGCTCCATCATCTTATATGGGAAAATATTACATAATATAACATAATATTTTATGCAAATTTGCATGCACAATGTTACAGATAGGAAGATAATATGCAACATGTGATCGATTCCATCTCTTCTGATAGGTAATATATATTACAAAACATATGCTTTCTGGCCGGTTTGAAAATGCAGGCAGCAAACATTAGAAAATTCAAAGGTCTGAATAGAAACTAAACATAATACTGTATGAATCTGTTAATTGTCTGTACATCTAACCATCTATTGTTAAACCTTTTCCATCAACAGTTTCCAGATGAACTATATGTTTTCTACATTAACATAAAAACAGAGCTAGTTTGAAAGAATTCTAATTGTTTAGGAAATGCATTCATAGGCAGAATTATTTGCACGATTTTAATTTTCACCATCTTTATTGCGGACGTTTTGCGGTTTTGTGTGGTAGCATGGAAACTTTACGTCAATTATTATCTGCTAAATTGCCAAATTCAAATCTCCATTTTCTTCTACAAGCTGGTAATTCATTGTTTCCTAGCAATTCCCTTATAATGATATACACAGCGATATTTATAAACAGTTGTTGTAGTTCAGAATAATAGTTGATACTAAATTTATTTTTATTTGACTTAAACCGCACGTATGCTTTGAATATCTATGACATTAATGTTATAAGAAAACCTTTTTGTAAAACTATCGAAACGTATCCAGGAACTATCCTCATTAATAAAACCATCCACAGATCTAACGCCTTTGTGAAGCGATGCTTGGTAGTATGCACTCTATCCTTCTACTGCAATATAAGGATTAAAACGTATGTTCATTACTTATATCTAAGACATCTTCTCTTGCTCTTGGATTATTTACATGGCTGATTAAATGAATATCAATCTGGATCAATCACAATATTAAAATCTCCAGTTATAATTAAATCGTTTTTAAAATGCAAAAATATCTTGTGTCTTCTCAAAGTAAAAGTAAAAATCTGGACTGTCTCTGTTCGGTCCATAAATATTAATAAGTGTAAATCGGTGATTTCCGGTGGTAATATCCATTCTAGGCTTATCACCTGTGTTTTCTTTTTTATTCCATGAAGGCGAACATGAAATTATTATTTCACCTTTTGAATTAGTTTCGTTTGCATCGGTTTGGTTTTGTGGAGTTTCACGTCATTTTTCAGCACATGATAGACTATCATGTCGGCCTACAAGAAGCTAGTGGCAAGCATTCTCACATATCCATGTTGTTCAAGTTGAGACTCGAACACACGCGGACAGAGATGAGATGTTTGAGTGATCTGTACAGGCAAGCGCCATAGACCACTCAGCCACTCGTGGCCCCTGTAGATTAATATCAGAATGAAATAAAAATAACATTCATATTCCCATCTGGTCTTATGAAATTTTCCCATTTTTAAATGAAGCGTGCATCATGAAAACAAAATTCACAACAGACCAGATTGATAGCAGCTCTATATAAGTAAGTGTGTGGTGGTGTTTATACTGACTTATAATGTCGATATGAAAAAGAAATTTAAAATGATGAGAACATTAGATGATTCATTCATCCCCTCAATTTGCAGATGATGAGATCGAGGCAGTACAGTCTGCCAATAGCTTATGATGACCCCACCTCCCATGCCCCCAATCTGCAGATGGTGAGGATGAGGTAACGCAACCAACCAAAAGTATAATAATGACCCCCACCTACTGTATATTAGTTGCAAATTACTAATCCATTCAAACATATCAAATGTCTCTCAAGCAAGCTCAATCAGAAAAGAAAAGACGATAGCTATCGATCTCTTAATACTTGATCGACGTGTCTGCATAAGTAAACTGAAGCAGAATGAGAGATTCTCTCGGCTGCTACAAGGGCTATGCCTCGAATATCTCCCATAAAACTAGCAGGCCACCCAGATATGGTGAAACACGCAGGTAGAGCGATATTGATTCTTATTTGCTGCCAGACAGGTTTCCACATTAACCGTCGCACAAAATCAACTTCCTACTGTTGATAAACCTCTGACATCACATTCTCTACCAGTCACAAGTCGCCCTAATACAATCACAAAGAAGAACAACTCTCCCAACTAAGCTGCGCACAAAAAATTTTGTCGGCTCCAGACCCTGTCCGGGTACACGACTACTTACCTGAATACGCTCACGCTGTTATGATAGCCAAGAAGCTGCATAAGGAAGCTTCCATCAGCATCATCACAGTCAGCAATCCAGATGTCACTCCATAAGGTGTTTCCAAAAGAGCCTCGCACGCTTTCGGATATATCAAGAGAACCATTCGGTCATTTTGCGGCCGAACCAAGAAGCTTTAAGCCTGAGAGTATAGTCCACAAACAACATCAAATAGATTATTAAAAATAATTAAGGACATGCGGTACTAATTCTGCCATAACACAAAACAAACCAGTTCTAAATAAGACATTGCGTTGGTCCATCTGTCAATCCTACTAATTGATTTTAGCATACTATGAGCAGTCTTTCAGAGATTATTCAAATAAACCTGATCTTTACAAGCTGATTCTTCTATCTATGCATGATGAAAACCAAACTAGAATATTAACGTGGCTAGTAACGTACCCAGCAGTAATCCAATTGCTACAGTTCACATGTTAGTAGTGAGTGGGGGCGATATAAGGGTCACATAGGATCTAATGTTAAATTGGGTCGTTTGCACAATGGGGTCAAAATGTACAGGGTCACGTACACTTCTGTGTTAAATTTGGTCGTTTGCACTATGGGGTCAAATGGAACTTTAACATGGGCCACTCTAGGGTCAATGGGAATTGACGTCATGGTACTGGACACTGGCAACAATGTTGCAAGTGGCTGACCTCAATCGGGCGGAACAGTATGGCAAGGGCCTGACCTGCATACCGGCTACTCTAGGGACAAATAGAGACATAAACATAGAGACGTGGTTAGAGACAGGGTTAGAGACATAGACAGAGACATAGACATATGACGCAAACATATATTTATGAACATAAATCTATCACACCAAAAATCTACTAAAATTTATTTAGTCAAGAGAGAATAGATATCTTTTCGAGGCAATGGAGTGCCCTGAAAAGGGGCCTTCTTCTTTTCCTCAAACTTTGTCTGACCTCTGGACCGTAGATTAAGACTCTCTTCAGACAGTCTTGTCTCTCCACATATTTCCTACATTTCCAAAGGGCTGTATCAGTCATCTGGGTAATTGCCCATGATGATTTGGCATACATGGGATAGTCCGGGTTGAACAGCATCGCCGATAGGAGGGTAAACTATTCTACGTTAGTCCACATCTTGTGACGAGAACAATCCTAACACAAGTTACAAAATTCAGTCAGAGTGCGGAGTCTGTCTTCCAATCCGAAGGGAGCTACCTATGACCCTATATAGGTAAGCTAGCGTCTGTGAGCAGTGAATCAATGCGACAGAGTTAGAACATGACCGAAACTTTGAAGACGATGAATTGAGGTGCATCGGCCGTGGAAACCAGAAGTTATAGCATAGCATATCAGCGGTTACCAAGGCAAACACAGTCCTGCTTCCAGAAGAGAACGATTTTAATTGGGATTTAGTGGATTTTCTCTCTTCTTCACAATAATTTGTTCCAGTACCAGTACCATCACCACCTTTTCCTTCCTTGCCATACGTCGAGGATTTTAAACAGAGACAGAAAGAAGAACTGGAGAAATTTTTGCAACAGCAGAAAGAAGCAGAACAAGCCTTTCTCATTCAACAGCAACAGCGACAAGAAGAAGAGGCAAGAAGAAGACGACAGGAAGAAGAAGAAGCAGAGAAGAAACAAGGTCTAGGGGAGAAGGAGGACGGTGAAAGTCAAACGGTGACGGTACTCTTAGACATTTTGGCAAAGTTAAGGAGTCTGAAACAAATGTATCAGACTTCTTTAATACGACCAAAGAGAAAAAGACCTTCCCGACCCAAACAGTCGAACCCCGTCCACACACCTACTACGCCTGAGATACCAACACTGGTGATCTCTACCAAATCATCGACAGTAGCAGGTCCAGAAGCAGGTCCTGGCCGTGGCAAAGGGATAAGGTAATTAAAGGTCATTACTTCCCGTTTCTGAGTTTGTTTGTTTGTTTAAAAACCAAACAAACAATCTCACATAACGGTCCTTTTCAGGGCAGCCCATCTCTCTCTAAAAGGGACCACTCAATGTTTGCCAAAATCAATTAAAACTCAAAATCCTTTTTTTCCCCATGATGGACGTGTTTGAGTGCGTGAGTGTAGGTCCTTATTATAAAAATCAAAACCAAGAGACATTTAAGTTTTTGTTGCGTATATGTAATGAAATTATTTGTGTGCTAGTTTGAAATTTCTTTTTATTTTATTTTTGTTTCATTACATTTTATTGTAATGATAATTTTTTTACTGGATTTGACATTTTTCCCAGTAAAATCAGTTCAGTTCTTTTAGTCTGATTAGAACGCAAAAGTGTTGCTTCATTGTATTTTTAGCTGACCTAGTTACTGACCTTGGTTCAAAATTTGATAAACACAGAGTGAAAATCATTGGTTGTAATCAAGGTCATGCTTGGCCTGCGTATTAGTCTAAATAAACAACGTTTTATTTTTAAATTCATTTCCAGTGTGGGAATTATTGATTCTTAGCTAAGGCTATAGTAGCCTACGTGCTAATTGACATAGTTTTTTACTGCGTTGCTCGAACCTAGTGATCACGTGACCCATCATGCGGGTCTGAAATTGTGTTTTTAGTTGGGTTTAATTCTCAATCTCAGTGTTTCTGAGTCAGTTGTAAATAATACCTTGAGGCTGAAAGGTATTCCTGTTGTTGCCATTTGAATTGAGTTTTATTTATTTAAAATAATTTATTTTCCTTGGAGACTTCATCACGTGTGTTCACCGAAATTCTTGGACAAATACATTTACTAAAATTATTCGGAATTCTGAAGCTGGAATTATATTCTTTGTACGAGTCTAGTCACGTAACAGTTTTTCTTTCTGGTATATTCTCTGGTACAAATTTACAATCCAATTTCACAACACATCACTTTAAAAAGTTCATATTTCTTCTTCTTTGTCTTTTCACTCCCTCCTTTTTTGAATTTCTTCACTGTCACAGGTTTTTTCTCTTCTTCCTCACTTTCTTCTCGTCTTCTTTGCTTCTCTTTCTGGACGTGTCTGGGTTCTTCCTTTTCGGAGGGTACCTCTTTTTCCTATTCGTAGCCCCTCTCTTTCTTCTGTTCCTGTTGTTTCTTAGGGCAGTCTGAAGACCAATGTCCTTTCTCTTGACAATGATAACAGGTATCTTGACCTTTGTCTGTTTTGACGATTGTCTTGCTTTGACGTTGTGGACATTCTGAAGACCAATGCCCTTTCTTCTGACAGATATAGCAAGTATCTTGACTTTTATCTCGAAAGGACGGGGAGTAGTCCGTAGGCTTCTCTGAAGAAAACCTTCGCATGAAACCTCGCAAAGCTCTGATCTGAAGTTCGATCTGTGTTGGCTCTTCGGTCTTTCTCGTAGGAATGAGAGTGAAATGAATACTTTGAGGAAGACACTAACCCTTTATATAGGGAAGACACTGGCCTTATATTGATATATAGGGGACCATGACGTTTAAAATGTAGTCATTTGACTTTCTGCAATCAAGATGAAATGATCGCATCATTTCGTGAAGAAAGGAGAAGAAAGTAAGAGGCAGAATCGTGATCTAATGCCTCGCACAGTAGCTGAAGTCTTGGCTCAGATTCATGCCAGCAGTTTTGAAGATGACATGAGTGAGCCAGAATCCAGACCTAGAGACTCTACGTCAAACCAAAGTTCACCACCAGTAACTCCTGAAAACTACTACCACATTCGAGAGACGCATAAACGCTCCTCTAGAAAATTTAGAACCACAGCCTACACGTACACGGTTAAGTTTAAAGATTTCAAGTCCGACGTACCACTGGAGAAAGCAGAAGAGTTCATCACCGATTTTTGGGATTCTTTGTTAACTACACTGAAACGGCAATGTGAAGCCAAAGAAGACGATCGCTTGACACTTTCCATTTATCACGACAGTCTGAAGTCCCCCGTTTGGATCGGGTTTAGCAGGCCATCAGAACTGACACCTTCTAAAGTCATCGACAAGATTCAACACTTTCAACAGTCCATCGACAAGTTTCACATCACTGATGGAAAAGCGGCACTGTACATGGCCCACGTTTCTCTTCCCAAAGGGACCGGACAACGCAAAAAGGTGTTACAAGTGGACGATGTTTGCGGCATCAAGCGCAGCATCGTCCAAATTAACAACACTCAAGACAACATGTGTTTAGCCCATGCCATTGTGGTGGGACGAACGTATGCCGAGAAGAACGACCCAGCAGAATGGAAAAGAGCCTGGCAAACTATTCGACAATCGGACCGAGCCAAACAACGAAGAGAAGCAGAACTTATGTTATAGCAAGCGGGGCTATCTAAAGACACACCCTGTGTCATTCCTGAAATGTAAAAATTGCAAGACGTCTTAGCTCCACGCTACACCTTGAAAGTACACCCTCAAGAAGTGCGCGGATCTTTGTTGTTTCAAAGACGGAAAATACATTCACGTCTATCAACAAAATGAATATTTCGATGCCATTACCAGTATCACCGGATTCCTGGGATACAGTTATTATTATGAGAAATGTGACTATGGGTATAGGAATCGGGAGCAACACAAGCACTGTCATACGTACCAATAGTGCCAAGGCATTTCTATGTCCAGGAAAGAAACGATGTCACATTTGTCACCAAATCGTGGACTTGGAACACGAATGCTACATTCAAAAATACCAACGCCAACAGGAGCAGGATGAAGATGACCAGAAGAAAAAGGGAATTTCATCTTTTTCGATTTCGAATGCATGCACGAGACTGGCATTCACATTTCTAATTTCTGCGTGGCTCACCGAGCGTGCGAGAAGTGCATCCAAGAACCTATCTTTTGCCATTGACCCCACTGTAGCAAGATTCCTGGAGGACGTGAAAAAATCTTTCGAGGACCTAGCACGCTGACCGATTTTGCCCAATGGATATTAGACCCCATCGACGAGACGTGGAGCCAGTAGGACATCAAACGTTATGGAGATTGCCATCGCTATGTCACGGTGATGGCTCACAATTTCTCGGGATACAATGGACAGTTTCTTCTGAAATACTATCGGAACATAGTACCGAACACTCTAAAGACACCGTGAACGGAGCCAAAATTATTTCCATGCAAGTGGGACAAGTGCAGTTTAAAGATTCGATGAGTTACTTGGCCATGCCTTTGAGTCGAATACCTAAAACATTTGGAATGTTAGAAATAGCCAAAGGCTATTTTCCGCACTTTTGCAACACCGAATCCAATCAACATGCCGTTCTTCCAAATTTGCCTGATGCTCACTACTACGACCCCGACAACATGCGCACCGAACAACGAGAAGCTTTCTACGCTTGGTATCACGCTCACGCCTCGAACCCCTTCGACTTTCAGGAAGAACTCTTAAAGTATTGTCGTTCCGACGTGGAGATTTTACGGCGATGTTGTGGAAAATTTAGAGAATTGTTCATGGAGAACGGAGGGATCGATCCTATGAAAAAAGCCTGCACCATTACCAAAGCGTGTTCCTTAGTGTACCGCAAACGAATTATGCCCGAGACAACCCTCAGACGACTATTTTTGTCAAAGGTCACTACTCGGTCAAAGCCCCACGCTGGCTACATTGTGCGACAAGGAAGACAAATGGATCCAACATGTTCGCAACGGAGGAGGCGAAAAGACCATGGGGAAAGTATTCTATGGATGGCTGGGACTTAGAAAACCCTATGATCGTGTACGAGTTTAACGGTTGCTTATTTCACGGATGTCCGATCTGCTATCCAAAGCGGTACACTGAAAATGAATTTTTACAACATACCATGGAAAACTTTTACGAGGCAACTTGTCAGTGGCGCTTCAAGTAAGAACAGCAAGGATACCAAGTGGTGGAAATGTGGGAACACGAGCACGATCACCGTTTGAAACCCGATCCCGAGTTCAAGAGCATCGTGGAAAGTTACAAGCTGATGAACCCTCTGAACCCGCGGAACAGTTTGTACGGAGGACGGACGAATGCCACCTATTTACTGTACCACGCCGACGAGGAGAAAGGAGAAGAATCAAATACCTGGACGTGTATTCGCTGTATCCTTACGTGTGCAAATATTGTCACTTTTCCGCAGGGCACCAACAATTGCTGACGAAACACATCGATCTGGACAACATTTTATAATACGAAGGATTGATTAAATGTAAAGTCTTGCCTCCCACGGACTTGTACCATCCCGTTTTACCTCACCATTGCCAAAGAAAACTGATGTTTTCTTTGTACCATACTTGTGCCGAAACATGCAATCAAGACCAACCTTGTTAGTACACCTAGGAACATCGCGCCTTGACAGGAACGTGGGTTAGCGTGCAATTGTTTAAAGCTCTGGACCTGGGATACCAATTGTTAGAAGTGTACGAAATTTACCACTTTCCCAAGACAAAAAAATACCAAAAGGGCGACTAGACTCAGAAAGGCATTTTCGCAGATTACGTGGATGCCGTTTTGAAACTGAAACAAGAAGGCAGCGGCTATCCTTCCTGCTGCCACACTCCCGAAAAGCCTAAAGAAATTCAAAGAGAAGCACTTGAAGCAGGAAGTCGTAGGCTGTGACCTCAGTGATTCATGCCATATCATGGGAACTTTGCTATGACTACTATTACTACAATATCTAATATGAAAAGTGATGCTTTGTGTGTCAAACGAGATGGATGAGAAAGCGATGCCACTCGTTATCGTGGACTCTTTACTGGTTTTCAAGGTCAACGTCATCCTCCACGTGAAACCTTGCGGGTACCACCCTACGGATGTCATCCATGCCTAAGCACGCTTCTGCGGGTTTCACCGTGCCATCATCGAAATGAGCCTGTGAAAGAAGAATATTCGTTCGCTGTGCGTTTGTCTGAATACTGTGACTATGAAAGTCGATTACAAACCTTCGAAGAGAAATGGTCTAAATATCTGGAATGATCTAGCCACGAAGACTTAGCCACAGCTGGATTAATGTACTTGGGTGAAGGTGATAAAGTCAAGTGCTAAAGATGTGGTGTGTTACTTCACGAGCGGGAGCAGAAAGATTCCGCTTACCTGGAACATGCTCGATGGTCTCCTCACTGTCACTACCTACCTTGAGTGGGACGACCTCAGTAATCTCTTGATTGATACCTTACAAGAGAACATTTGTGGTTTCCCTGTGGAGTTGAGAGAACGCATTTACCGAGAGTTTGTCAAAATACAAGTGAAACGCAAAGAACAATTGCATCCATTACGTCACCGATGTTGTAACCACTGGTACCTGAATGGTATGAGAGGACTGGTTCATTTCAAAGTGTTGCAATGGTCAGACATTAATCAATCACACGAGATTCAGAAAGCTTGGGATGCTACTCATTCTGCTTACAAGATGACCATAGTACATCGAATTCCAGAGGAAGAGTTAGAGGGTTACCAAAATCTTTTACACGAACAAATCTTGTCTGTGGAGGAAAATTCTGTGCGGTGTGTGGTGTGTGAACTAGTGACTAAACAATTTTGGTACGGTACTGAAATAAAGCCGCTTTTCTTCAAAAAGTACATTTATTACCTTCAACAAAAGAGGGTATAAAAACTTGCTGCCATGCCACGACATTTATCATTAGCGATACAACAATTACCATGAAAGAGAATCAATGACAGTATTCAGACTGTGGTTGATTACCAACACTTTTTAGGAGAACTGTATCCACTGAATTTGGGTCGACGTGTGGTGTGGGTCTTAATGACTTCCTTTCTGGGATTTCGTTTACCAGCCGATTCCTTGTGGGCTCTTTACGATCTGTGCTGTGAGGTATCACCAAAAACATGAGGGTGGTACCTTTAAATGTACACGAGAGACTCATACTGTTAAAAACCTTGAACATTCATCTCGATACTTCTCAACCTCTACGGGAAAAAAAGATTCGTCAACTTTTAGTCACTGAAGATGTTTACGAAGATGTGTGTGTAGCTTGTGACTTACACCCTCACTGGCCAGATGTACGTGACTGGAAAAGGTTTGGTTTCGAGGCTTAGACAATAGAAGCGGCAAACTATGCCCAAGATTTGTGATCATAAATTCAAACGTTCAGTGAAAAAATAACTTTTAAACCTGTGTTAGTCACAGTGTCAGAAGAAGAAGAACCCGACACCGAGGAGAACCACTCCATTCAGAACTGGACCATCACTGACATGGACATCCCCGAAAGGCCATTCCGGGAGGACCCCTGTGTGACTGTGCTAAGTGTAGAGTCTTTAAGAACATTACAAACTGTCCCTAGGACACCATACCTTCGTCACCAAAGATGTACAGTGACTTGTTTATATTCCACTTTGATCGTTTTAATGTGTGTTTAATCCATGTACTTAACCATTTGGCTTTTATGTATTTTTGTCTTTCGTCTTCAATATTAAAAATATTTTGAAATAAACGTGTTCTGAAAAAGGTATAAAAACTCTTGTCTTGTCTGTCTTTGTTTTAAAAGTGACATTTCCTTCACTATGGCTACCTCTGCTGTCTCTGCTCGCTCTTCCACCACTTTCAAAGTGATCGACGAAAACTTAGATCGTGCTAGTTGGGAGGCCTTGCATCTTCGTCATCCCTTTAATATGTTAATTGCAAGACCGAGAGGTTCAGGCAAAACCGAATTTGTCCAACGTTTGATCGAACATAAACATCATTTGGTCGATCGTCCACCTCAACGTATCGTGTGGTGTTACAAAGAGTGGAATCGGCATACAGCCTCCTGCGAGAAAGTCAAGGTGATTCCATCGTGTCTGTGGATGGCATTCCTGGCGAAGACGACGGGATCGTGTCTGACCCCAGTAAAACTCATCTGGTCATCTTCGACGAGATGTTAGGAGAAGACGAAGAAGAAATTAAACTATGGTTCACGCGCAAAGGTCATCATCGTAATGCCAGTGTCATTTACATCGCCCAAAATTTGTTTCAACAAAGTAAAGCCCATCTCACGATCAGTCTCAATGCTCATTACGTGGTCTTGTTTAAAAGCCCTAGAGATAAATTGCAAGTAAGTCTTAGTCAAACAGTTAGGAACTCCTTGGCTGACACATGCATACGACAATGCCACTCAAACCCCTCACGCCTATTTACTCGTGGATTTATAACACGCTATCCCCGATTATTTGTGATTTCGTACCCATCTGTTTCACCACTGGTGCCAAGACGTAGGGCCTGTCGTGTACACGTCCCCGTCGATTTAAAATTTAAAAAAACATCTATAAAAACCTCGGACACTTTTGGTCTGTATCACACATCGTCAACATGACGTCCCTTCAGTCTCATCTTCCCGTCAAATTGATTCGTGCCTTGTACGACAGTCTCGTCGTTTGACCCGGCATCCGAGAAAACTCTTAGCCAAGCATCGACATCTACCCCAGAAAATACACAGTCGTCCAAAGAAAAAGAGGAGCAACCAAAGGGAAGGATTGTTTGGCGATATAGAAAAAATGTCGTCAGATTTTGGACGAAGCGATAGTCTAACAGTTCGTCAAAAAGTCTGGTTACAAACCCTTCGACCTACTCAAAACAATAAGATAAAAGGATGTGTGCCAAGTCATCGACGTCAGTGTATTTTTGTGTGTGCCCCGCAAGAAACAAAGATGTCGCCCCCGAGAAGCCATCCCTCTTCTTCTCACAAAGGAAAGAAAAGGAAAGGATTGCCTCCTCGTGTAGCCAAACATTGGGACGTGTTGTCCGTCCTGTCCAAAGCCCCTCCACCCATGCGAAAACAAATCATTTAAACAGCCTCCAAAGACGTCATCGATACCGTGCGCGAATGTTGTCTGAATGTCTTGAAAGGAACGATACCTTTGTCTCAGCATCAGAAAGAATTCTTAGCCATGCATCGAAACGTTCTTCGCCAAATGATCCAAAATAAAATACCCATCCATCAAAAGGAAAAGATGTTGATGCAACGCGCAGGATTTGTGCACCTGTTGTTAGCACCATACTAAAAGCCACATTGGCACCACTTATTACAGGATTCGTGGGAGTTACTGCTTCACAAATGGCTCAAAGATAAAACGGATCAAGAAGATAAAAGGGACTTTTGGGGTCAAAAGATCTCAGACGTGACCTTTGGAATCTGATGGAAGGACAAAAACTGACTTTAGCGCCTTACAAAAAATGGATGGAATTCCGTCGTTGGCAGGAACAACGGACCCCGTATTTACCTCATAATCCTCATTTGACCTCATTTAACTGAGATATCCCAGTTACAAAACGAATTGCAATCGTTGATGGATCTCAGCTATTTGTCAGAAACGGAAAAATTGCAACACTACGCTCAAGTGTTTCATCGACTCTTTCACCAAAAAGCTTTAGACGAAACAGCTCTACCAACTCTGAAAGATTTTAAGACCCCGATGAAAAGTCCATCGTCACCACCACCATCACCAGAACCACCACCCAGTGACCAAGACAGAAAAAGGAGAAGAAGAGTTTCAAACTCCACCAACAAATGTACGCAAGTTAATACCACCAACATCCAGAATTGGCTGGATTGAAAAGATGATAGCAACCTCTTCTTCCTCAGAAGAGAAGAGGAAGGTTAAGACAGAAGTTAAACAAGAATTGATTACCCCTGTTCAGACATCCTCCTCGATACCTATTGCTCGTCGGACACGCAAAGTATTACAGTCTAAGAAAATACCACACGAAAAATGAGTAGCATCCGTGAAGAGTGGGTGACATATTGAAATAAATTCCTAATGGAGAATTTGTTAGCCAGCATTTACTACGATCCATCCCATCCCGCGGGATACGGAGGAGTTCAGAAATTGTATCGTGCTGCCAAAACCCGACTCAAAAGTGTCCGTTTACCTCAAGTGCAAGGATGGTTACAAGAACAAGCCACGTACATCTTACACAAACCCATTCGAAGAAAATTTTCCAGAAATCGCACCAGAGTGGAGGGCATCGACCATCAATGGCAAGCCGATTTAGCCGATGTCTAGCATTTGGCCACCTACAATCGTGGCTACAAATATTTGTTTGGTGTCATCGACGTCTTTTCTAAATTTGCCTGGGTCCTGCCATTGACCTCCAAATCGAGCACTGAGTTAGTGCGAACCCTAAAACTGGTGTTGAAACAAAGTGGTCGTCACCCTCTTCGAGCCAACATCGTGGAACGTTTTCAACGCACTTTGAAAGAACGCGTGTGGAAATATTTTACTCATCAACACTTTCTCAAGTACATCAACGTCTTACCTCACCTGGTCAAAGCGTACAATCAATCATGCCATCGGAGCATCGGATGTCCCCCCCCCCCACCAAGAAGTGACTCCCGACAACGAAGTGACCTTCTTTGAATTATGAATAACCAATTTTACTTAACTTTACCCAGTGACAGTTCCATGGATGTATTTCTCCATATTTTGTGCTGTTTCACGGCCAAATTACCTCAGGCCATCCAACTGGATCACGAAGTCCATTGGGAAGTGGTTTGGACGAAATAATTCATCCTACACAAATCAAAAACATCACTGCAAATCAAAACACTTTTGAGGTCGACGTTCTGAACGACCAAGTGCAACAATACTTGAATGAAAACTACACTGTAGATACCTATATGAAACGGCCAGTGTCCCCCGATACTCCACGGTACATATATGTATGTTGAAAATTCCTGCAGGCTATTATTTTAATGGTCAACATCTGGCGGACACGACTGGTACTAAATTCAATGCGTTTTATGGTAAAGCCTTAGACAAAACCAAACGAAGTGTCACCCTCGAGTACTATAAAGTGGCTCGTCGCCTACTAATGCAATTTTCGGATGCCGAAACGTTGTCCATTACATTTTGTCCTGAATTCTTTGACATTTTGGGTGGAGACCTCAAGATGGCCAAAGGTAACAACATACCACCGATCGCCAACAACTTAACTTTTGCGAAGTTTTTTCGTTACCCGGTAGAACTGAGCCCAGGATTAAATTTGATCTTTGTGTACTCTGATGTGGTGGAGTACAACGTGGTGGGAAACACACCCGTACCGTTACTGCGAGTCATTCCTTTCAAAGTGGATTCTGCCACGAGCAATGACGAGGAAGGTGGAAACACCTATCACGTTCACCGCGAATTTGTACATCCTCACTATTTGCTCGTCAGTAAGTCGTATTTCGACAGTGTCAACATTGCTGTAAACATTGCTATAAAAGGAGATCTGGGACAAAATATTCCATTCTTCAAAGGGAAACTTATAGCGAAACTCCATTTTCGAAAACTAATTCTCTAACGTTTTGCAAGCCATGTATCCTGTGTACCGAGGAGTCGCTCGACAGCGAGGACATAGTTTAGGAGATATGCTGCAATCGACGTTTCTTTCGGTGGCCCTCATTTTGGAACCGATGGTGACACGAGGATTGCACGCCTTGAAAGATGCCGCTTTGACGCAAGGAAAAGAATTTCTCCAAAATGTCATCATCGACAAACAAAACCCCCAAAAAGCCTTCTTGAGAGCAGGCAAAAATGTCTTGCTTCAAACTGGCAAAGACATCTGGGCCGACGAGAAACTCCTATAAATGCCCTGGACGCTGCCGAGTCAGGCATTCCTGTTTCCCTGTCGCCACAGCAATGTCAAGGCAGAAAGAGACGACGAAGACACCCCTCCAGAAGCCTTCACAAACCCAAAGCTAGAAAGACCAAGAAAAGAAGAACCGTCCGAGAATTAGACGTTTTTGATTATAAAATAAGAGAGAGAAGAAATGATGCACCGAGAGCCTTGCGAAAGTTCCAAGTCGGAACTGGATCTGTTTGTCATACCACCCACTATGATGACGATGCAAGAATCCCAATGGGTAGAATTTCATCCCAACTCCTCTTTGACAACCTCAGCCCCTATCGAATTTAAAATCAAAAGACAACCCGAAGACTACATCGATCTGAATAGCAGTTACCTGTACCTGAAAGTCAAAGTGATCAAAACGGAGGACACCGCTCCGAAAGCCGATGCTAGAGTAGCTCCCGTCAACAATTTCATGCGCTCCTTGTTCAGTGAAGTGGATTTGTACTTGAATAACAAACTAGCAGCAGCAGCAGCATGGATACTTTCCCTTACCGAGAGTACCTTGAGAATCTCTTGACGTACGGAAAAGATGCCAAGAACATTCATATGGATGCTTGCGTGGTATGGAAACCTGACACAGCAGGCGAGGACAAGTTTAACGACACAGTCCTAACACCAGCTGACGATCCTCATATTGTGGGCTTTAACGACCGTCGAAAGAAAATCCTGCAACGACGTAGTTTAGAACTGATGGATCGTTTGCATTTGGACATGTGGTTGCAAGAAAAGTATTTGCTGGACGGTGTGGATATCCTCTTGAGACTGAATCGTAGCAGTACCGTTTTCCATTTGATGGCCAATGCCAACGAGTATAAAACCATCATCCAAGAAGCAAGACTACGTGCGACGCGTGGAAGTATTACCTAAAGTGGCAAATGACATCAGCCTTACTTTGAGCAGAACGACCGCCAAGTATCCGATACGACGAGTGGAAGTGAAAACTTTCACCATTGTCGCTGGACTCCCATCCAAGATCGACGACCATCTGTTCCAAGGACAGTTACCCAAACGATTAATCGTTGGTGTCGTCAGCAATGAAGCCCTCAACGGAGCCGTCATTACCAATCCTTTCGAGTTTAAGCACTACAGAGTGTCCAAGGTCAAAGTCAGTCACGATGGTAAGACATTGTGTACCAGACCTTTCGAAACTAAATTTACCCAGAAGAATTACTTGAGATCGTACTTGTCCCTGTACGAAGCTGCCGGACAGCGGACAGCCACGGCATTTCGGACAACGATTATGCAGAAGGCTTCACTTTGTGGGCCTTTGATTTCACTCCAGACCAAGGCAGCGACGAGGGACATTTCCAACCTATAAAAACCGGTCAACTGCGTGTGGAACTTCAGTTTGCAGAAGCTCTAACCGAGACCGTGAACGTCATCTTGTACGCCGAATTCGACAACACTTTAGAAATCAACAGTTTGAAAGAAGTCATTCTAGACTATTAGAAGCTATGGAAGACTCTTATCCCTCTTTGAATGGTAGAGAATCTTTGGAAATTAAATGGGAGGATATTGTGGAGGCAGAACCGAAAGACAAAGAGGAAGAGGTGATGGTCATGTCCACATGGCTAGAACAAGAACAACATTTAGTCTCCTGTTTTGCCAAACACCTGGCAGAAACCATTACAGTACTGACCAAGAAAGATTGCCATGAATGTCAAAACGATCATCCCAGTCAAATTCAACACGATAAATGTCTGATGATGAGTCAAGAAGAAAAAATGGACGAGTATCTGGATGACGCTTGGGGTCTCAGCTGGGAAGAAGCAGTGTTGCATCAGTGGTATAAAGACTTGCGTGATCATTCCTTCCCTCCACTGACTGCTCTAGAGATCCATCGCATCGAATCTCTCTTGGTCCAGAGTACGGAGCCGAAACGAAGAGACGACTGCTTGACAGAGATTTTCAAGCAAAACGTCAGGATTGAATTGAGGATTTATCATTACCTATGAAACAAGAAAAACAAAACAAAACAAAATGGATACCTGGGAACTTTATTACCTTTTGATTACAGTTCGTATACCGCTTCTTGGAATCATGTCGTGTGCGCTAAAGATGAACTTCCTCATTGCAAACCTAAAGATCATCAAGCTTATATCATCATCACGGACGACAGTCATCTCCCAGGAACCCACTGGGTAGCCGTCTACTTTCCCCACCATGCCTGTGAGGAGTATTTTGATTCGTATGGATTACCGCCTTTGGAAGACGACATCATCGACTTTATGGGAAGAAATGCCCAGACGACTCGCTTCAATAATGTGAAATTACAAGGCACAGATTCCATGGTGTGTGGACAATATTGTGTGTATTGTCTTCATCAACGCAGTCTTGGATATCCCTTAGAACATTTAGTGGCTTATTTAGATCGTGACTCTTCTAGAAACGATGAAAAAGTAGATAGATGGTTTTGTGACCATTATGGATATCTCTTATCTTTAGCTAGGAAACGTAGTGTACATCAATGGCCAAATGACCTCCATCAGTGGAAGTCTACCTTGACTTCACAACGTTGTCAACCTTGTCAAACACGTGTTATTTGAAAAAATGTGTTGATGTTATATTATTTGTTGGTTAACTGTTGGTTGAATAAAAATGTTATCTTTTGAAAAAAGTGTTAGTGGTTTGTTTTAAAAAATGAATACTGTGAATATATGCTCTTTGACTTCTCTCTCTATCCGTCACCATGAGATGAGCTATAGCGTTCCTACCCAAAACAAATCGTAGGAATGTTTTTGATCGTGTCCACGCTTGAGCCAAATAAATCGGGGCGGTCTCCAGTCTGACCATCCATTGTTGACTAGTCAACTATTGCAGATATGTTCAAGACTAGAAAAGCTGAACGAAGCCCACGTGAACTTACATCGTGCTAGGCAAAACCTCATATCAAACCTGATGAGATTGAAACTGTCAGAATATTAAAGGTAGCCCAAGACCTGATAGAAGAGGTCTTCAGAGATGAAATCAAGAAGCAGCAAGAATAATGGACAGAGAAGTAAAGACTTCAGAAACAGCAGAGAGAACAGCAAAAGCATCAGCAGCAACAACAGCAGGAGCCAGACAGAGGTTTGTGAACACGAAAGAGTTTCCTCCATCCGAAGAAGCAGACCCTATCCTGTGGGAAAGTCTGCAGCCAGATGCGGACGTAATCTTAGACGATAAGACATTGCTACAACCCCTTAAAAAGTAGCCCTTTTCAGGGTTCCCCGAACAATCTAGAAAAGATATACTATTCTATTGCCAAAATTTGTCTGCCTTTGTGTGTTGGTAGGTTAAAATATAGAAGTGTGCATATAAACACTTCATTTCTCTGGCTTGTAAGACAGTGTGTGTGTTTGTCTGTAGGTAAAAAATAGAAGTGTGCCTATAAACAGTTCGTTTCGCTGACGTGTACGATAGTGTGTGTTTTTAAATGTATGAGTGATAGTAAAGTGTGTTTGACGGACAAAAGTGAACGTGAGTGTTTCTTTTAGGTCCGCGCGTTCCATGCTATTGATTGTGGAGTGGGTATTGTTAGTTTTTGTGTAAGGGGGTGTTTTCCTTCACGTCCGTGCTTCAGGCATATAATTCGTAGCGTTCAGTCTGGCTAAATGGACTAAGATCAATTGCACAGGTGGCCCACACAATATTGGGGATAGGGAACGTCCACTAGCACAACTGGACAGAATTTGACATACAATCACGTCGGTCCGGGCCCTTTGGAGCGTACACGGCATCAGCGGTTGGCGTCCCCCACCGGGTACCCTTCCTCTTTTCCACCTCCTGACATACAATTAAAAAGTACGACTATCGTACATAAAAGCGGTGTTTTTGCGACATCATTCCTGAAACACCGACCAATTAAAAAGCTCAACAATTGAGCATTAACGAGTCACAAAAGCTCTTAGCATAGGCGACTTTAATCCTCCTCAGTCAGTCAGTCTGGCTAAATAGGAAAAAACAACGTTAGGAAACTTAACAGACTCAAACAAATGACCCCTACGAATCATTCAACAAATCCCCTGACTAATATCAATATCTTCCCGTTAGTAACAGGACAATTGGATCAGAGTGTAAACTCGGGGGTCAAACAAGTTACACCTACAACTCTAAACTTTCAAACTTGTACCCCAACTAATTTGACACTAGCAGAGTTAAAACAAAAATACCATGCAGGCTCCCTAATAACATTTAGGGACCCCAACAAGACCGCTGGTCCGAGGGGGATCTGGATGACACCATCCTCACGTTCCCTGCGGAAAATGCAACTATCCACAAAACTATACAACGACCAACATATGCATTATTAGCGGCATCCCCCCAGAAATAATTACCAATTGGATGTATTTTAAATAAAACACAAGGTGCCAACTCAACTCCATCTCGAATTCACCCTGGGGTAAGCAACATAACTTCCCAAACAAATGTACCTTCTACAATCACAATGACATATGCAGCAGCTCTAGTCTCAAACTCCCACCAACCCAACTCACCCAAAAAAAAACAGTCCTAAAAATAATAGCACACCACATTGCGAAAAAACTGCCAGAATTACAAACCAAAAAAATAAAAAGGAAAAAATCCACTATAGCCAAGTACCTGGCCCCTCAGGAACATCAACAAACAGTAGTAGCAACAACAAAAACCATAAAGAAAATGCCACCAAACCAACCCACCACTCTCCTATGGACAAACCAAAAATAAACCAAACCTATAAAGGAAAAGGAAAAAATCCCATGGTCGAAAAAACAACTAAAAATCCAAAGGATCAAGCAGCTATTACAAACACAGTGGAAATAAAACCTATAAACATCAAACCAGGGGTCAATCAAACTCAAATCAACTTAAATAAAACCAAACGCAAATTCCACTCCCCAAAACACACTATTTTCATAAGCAGTAACAGCAGCCAGCTACTAAAATTAAGTACCACCAGTATTTCAGGAGCCCTATCACGAGTTCATCGAGGGCAATTCCAATTAATCTGGCCACGCGCAGAATATATAATTGTCAGCTGCAGTACCCTGAATCAAGTAGAAAAATTCCTACAAATAAAACGCACAGGGCCTGTCAAAATTAAAGTATTCAGACATAGCAAGATTCAATGTACAATAAATAAACTAAACGCACAAAACTAAAAAACAACCCCTGGAAAGAAAAGCAACATGCAACAGGTACCCTCCAAAACACCGCTAACAACTAAATTCAAAGCGGTGCTAACATTAAAGGGCACAACAAAGACATGGACAATCACACCCTGGAAAGCAAACTTAAATCACACGGCACCAATGTAGCAAAAACATATAGACTTAAAAACATCAAGGGCCAAACTACAACCACGCCAATCCCACCCTTAATTAGATTAGGCCCATCGGGGGTCTTCCACAGGGTCGAACCGTTTGTCAATAAACCACGGTTTTGTGCTAAATGTCAGCATTGGGGGCACTTTGCTCGCCAATGTAGATACACCCCCAGGTGCGCCAACTGCGGGGGTCATCACCAGGGCACATGCAGGAAAACTACTCCCAAACATACAAATTGCCTGAGGCAACATCACCCCAGAGCAACCGAATGACCATATACCATCAGAGAAACGAAAATAATAGACATAATGAACACCAAACAACTATCCTACAAAGAGGCAAAAATTAAGATAAATCAAGAATCAAATATCACAATAACACCCAAACAACAACCCATCATCATCTCCCTCCAGATGACAGTTCAATATAATCCCATTGAAATCCCACCGAGATGGAGATACGATAAAGCTGGTTGGGAAAATTTTAGAACTAACCTAGCTGAAATAAACACAAGAGAACTAGAAAATCCCAACATTAACACATTCAATGACAACATCATCACCATACAAGAGGCAGCCAAGCTAAGTATCCCAAACAGCAAAAAGTCCCAAACCAAACAAACGGTGCCTTGGCGGAACGATGAATGTAAAAAAGCACATAGGGAAAAGAAAAAAGCTCTCAATAAATTCAAACACTCTAAAACCTCACTAGACTTTCAAGAATATAAAGCGAATCATTAAACAAGCCAAAGAAAATTCCTGGCAACACTTTTGTTCCCAATTAAACATAAAAACAAATTCTAAACAAATGTGGAACAAAATAAAATTAATCCAGGAAAAACAATTAACATCACCCCTAAGGTAAGAGGTGCCAATAACAACCAGGATAAGGCAAATTTGCTCGCCAGTCACTTCTCTGACATGAGCAGCAATATAAATCATACCCAGCATTTCCAAGAACATCGGAAAAAAGTAGAAAATTCCTGTAAACATCTCTTTAAAGACCTAGGAACTAAGGAATCTGACCTAAACAGCGACATTACACTACACGAATGGGAATTAGCATTAGGGTCCAAAAAAAGAAACATCCCCGGAAAAGATGACATTGGCTATATTACATATATAAAAAACTACCAAACAACATCACAACAACTATCATTAAATTGCTAAATAACATCTGGAACAGAGGTCAACTTCCAGACACCTGGAAACAAGCCATTGTCACACCTATCCCTAAAAACGGAAAAGACCCTAACGAAATAAGTTCATATAGACCCATCTCCCTCACCAATAACATATGCAAAATAATGGAAACCATCCTAGCCAACCGATTGAAACATCACTTAGAAAGCAACAACTTATTATCGGAAAACCAATGTGGCTTTCGTAACAAGCGGTCCACCACTGACCAATTACTGAGACTCGAAGCTGAAATCTCAAAGCTGTTTTCCTCGACCTTGAAAAGGCTTTCGACCTTGTTTAGACCAAAGGATTGATTGAAAAACTTAATCACTTCGGAATTACTGGACGCATGTTCAACTGGATTGAGAACTTTCTTACAGGACGGAAAATCATAACTAGAGTGGGGAATACTCTCTCAGACGAGTACCCCTTAGAAAATGGAACTCCACAAGGGAGCATACTCAGCCCCACTCTCTTCAATCTAATGATTAGTGACCTGGATCATAACCTCACCTCAGCAAAAGTAAATATCTCTCAATTTGCTGATGATAGCGGAATTTGGAGAGCTGGAAACCCCGCTAGCAATCAAGTTATCTCAGAAATCCAGCAAAACCTAGACAATATAGGGAGATGGGCTGATAAATGCGGGTTTAAGATATCACACGACAAAACAGTGAAAATAATCTTCACACCAAAATAAACAGACAACTTACTTACCCCAAACTCTACATTCAAAACCAAATAATCAAATATGTTAACGTGGTAAAGTTCCTAGACATGTTCCTTGACCAACATCTCGAGTGGTAAAATCACATTGACCACTTAACTAAAAATTGCACCAAAGACCCTAACTTACTAAGAAACATTAAAGGCAACACCTGGGGATCCAACCAAAACACCTTGATAACTATCTATAGAGCACTTATAAGATCGAAACTAGACTATGGTTGTCAAGTATATAACTCAGCTAAACAAAAACACCTGAAAAACTGGATGCCATCCAACGGAAAGCACTGCTGGTCTGCACCGGCACCTTACCCTCAACATCATTGGATGAACTGCATATACTCAATGGAGAACTGCCACTAAATTTGAGAAGACAAGAAATGCTCCTCAAATACTCAATTGGGTTATCCAGCCACCCAAACACGCATCCCACAAAGATGGCCATTAGCAAATGCAACAAAAGTTTTAGTCGCAAACTCGTTCCAAACACTCCAGGCGGAAAACAAATTCTTGAACTAAGAAAAAATTTGTCAATCTTGGATCAGCAGGAGGAATACACAAAACCCCCTTTGATAAACTCTAGACCAAGGATCAACACCAAAGCTACCGAATATGGCAATAAATTGGAACAAGAGCTCAAACAAAAAACCAACATTGCGATGGATATACAGGACACATATTATAGTTTTGTAAAAAATATATACTGATGGATCCAAAACACATGACCCACCCAGAACAGCAGCAGCAGTGGTTATCCCAGAGTACAACATTCAAATGGGAACCAGATTACCAGATCACTGCTCCATATATACAACAGAATTATGGGCTATCATCGAGTCATTAAAATGGATTAAAGAAAATAACACCCCAAAATCAGTAATTATAATCGACTCAGTGTAATTACATCAATACAAAATAAAAACACTTAAACAAGAAAAAACTTCCTTGCCGAGGCTTATCACCTACTAAAAGAAATATCCACTTGGAACCAAATAGTAGAATTCATGTGGATACCGTCACATATACGAATCCTCGGCAACGAGCAAGCAGATCAAGTCGCTAAAAACAAACTGGGAGATCCAAACCCTGCCACACTCAAGTATAGCACTACTGAAACCCTAAATATTGCTGAAAATGACATAAACACAAAATGGCAGGAATCATGGAATATTACACCCAAAGGCAGGAAATTTTATTCCACCCTAAATGAAGTAAACAGGTCCATAAGGCCACCCACTGTAAACAGCTGGGACCAAAGAATTATCAACCGAATATTAGCAGGCAAGACAAAACTTGCAAGCAATTTTGGAAAGCACTTGGGTCCAAAACCCACAACCATAAACTGCTACCACTGCCATACCACAGAGGATCTGCAACATATCTTTAATAACTGCTCTCAATATCAACAGGCTAGAAATAAATTGCAAATAACCTAAAAAGAAACTGGATCCCCAACAACTTATCCGGAATTCATAGGGAAAATCAACCCCAACATCAATTCAACATATATTAACGTCCTAAAATTCTTAAATGAATCCGGACTTAGGGAAAAAATATAACATCTACAGTAAAAATAAACCCACAAATAACAATCACAAATCTGCACGGGTGTCTCTGAGAAGTCATTGGGGACCTGATTATTCAGCGGAGACACTCGTGCAGCTTACAACCAAATCAAAATAGGGCAAAATTAAGCCATACTATATAAATAGGGTCTCGCAATAAATAAATTAAAACACAGCAGTATGCATGAATGTCTCCGAAAAGTCGATGGGTACCTGATTATTCAGCGTAGACATTCGTGCAGATTAAAATCAAAACAAAAATTTTCTCAAACTCAGTCCATATAAATTGGGTTTCACATCCAAATAACTCTAATTCAGTAGTATGCATGAGAGTCTCTGATAAGTCGATGGTACCTGATTATTCAGCAGAGACAACCATGCAGAACAAAAACTAAGCAAATAGGGAAAAAATCTAGGTCCAAACGTGTAAATTAAGAAACACCACATATGTACATGCAGCAACATAATCCGGACAATCAACGCCAGCAGAATAGACTAGGGAATCCAAGCCAAAACACCTGCAGACTAACCGCACCACCACTACTACAATACTCTCTCTCTCTCTCAAAAAAAAAAAAAAAAATTCCTTATAACTACTATAACACTCATCTTCCTTAAATTCCTAACCCTTATTCTACCTAATTAACACCATATTCTACCTAATTAACACTATATTCTACCTAATTAACACTATATTCTACCTAATTAACACTATATTCTTACCTAACTAACACATCCTGAAGCTTAATTACCAAAAGATGACAGCCATTCCATTATGAATGTCCTCAAATCTAGATATTATAAGGTGGTCCGAACACCAGGACCATCAGGGCCAGCCACACAGGTGGCAACGTAAACCAGCTATAGGAACTAGAGTATGGCCCCAAATAGAATCATATAAGGTGGTCAAATCCGAATGACCATCAGGCCCCGCCGCACAAGGTGGTAAATAAACACTTTACGTACATACACGGTCCCAAACACATCCAGCCAACCAAAGACCGATAGGCCCTGCTAAAGCCAAGTATGTTATCTAGGACCCCAAACCAATAGCGTATATAAGGTGGTCTAAGCCCAGGACCATCAGAGCCAGTCACACAATGTGACAATACAAATAACAACATTCTAATGGCTGTCGTCTGAGGTACCTCTTTCTCAAAACAGCACAGAGTATTACCAATTCAGTCCAATTCAACCTTTTTCGGCAATAAATACATTGACTATTCAAAATTCGTGCAAGGTACAATTTAGACCAACAACCCAGGAGACAACAAGCACTTTCCATATGGACTCGCGCCTACCTGCCAGCCTGCATCCACCCTTTCCTCGACCGGACATTCAATTTAACAGCGTGCAATGCACGCATAAATATACGTAGCCAAATATGAGTGTGTGCCTCAAATCCCACTCATTAACACAGATTGGTAAATAGTCGCTGAAACATGAGTGCGTGATGGGTCGATTCCCACTCGTGACAAGCCTAACATTCAGGCAGAATGGAACATACTGGAGTATTCCCGGCGACTCCTGGATGAGCTGGCCTTGGAGGCAATACAGAAAGAAGCAAAGATTGAAGAGGAAGAGAAAAAGAAGAAAGAAGAGGAGAATAAAGAAATGTTCCTTCCTCACCTAATGCTAAGGCAGAGCTGTGAAGTGAAGCCAATGGTGAGGACACCTCCACAGCGTCAAGTACCACAGCCACTACCATCACAGAGAGCCAAGATCCCTCAAATCGAAAATTGGGAAGAAGAATTTGAGAGGCAGAGGCAAGAATGGGAGATTCAGCGAACCCTGCAAGTAAGGAGACCACAACATCCACAGGCAGGAAGAAGGATAGCAAGGGAGAGAGACTTCAGAATCCCACAAACTGAAGACTGGAGTTCTGAAGCCACTCAAGTGGCCTCTGCGCTCCCAACCACAAATGTCAATTGGAACAATGACTGGAGTCGGCGATGTGTCTGTGGTGCCCGGACTGCGAGATTCACCATTAACCAGGTGCATCTGAAGTACCCAAGAAAACACCCAGCCCTTCTCAGGGCAACCAGATCTCCAGAAAAGAGAGACTAATCAAGTTGCCAATCATATAATTGAGTGTGTGTATGTGTGTGTGTGTGCTTTCGTTTGTGTGTTTGTGTGCGCGCGTATGTTTGTATGTTGTGTCTGTGTGTGTGTATATGTGTGTGTATGTGTGCACGCGTACGTTTTTGTGTGTGTGTGTGTGTCTGTGTTTGTTTTCTTCTCAACAAAAAACTTATCCCTAAACACAAAAAATGTGTTTGTGTGTTTGTGTATGTGTGGTGTTGTGTGTGTGTGTGTGTGTGTGTGTGTGTGTGTGTGTGTGTGTGTGTGTGTGTGTGTGTGTGTGTGTGTGTGTGTGTGTGTGTGTGTGTATGTGTGTGTGTATGTGTGTGTGTGTTTGTATGTGTGCACGCGTACCTATATGTGTGTATGTGTGTTTGTTTTTTCTTAACAAAAATACTTGTCCCTAAACACAAAAAATAGTGTTTGTGTGTTTGTGTGTGTGAGTGTATGTATGCACGGGTAAATTTGTGTGCATGTGTATGTGTGTTTGTTTTTTCTTAACAAAAATACTTGTCCCTAAACACAAAAAATAGGGTTTGTGTGTTTGTGTGTGTGAGTGTATGTATGCACGGGTAAATTTGTGTGCATGTGTATGTGTGTTTGTTTTTCCTTAACAAAAAACTTATCCCTAAACACAAAAGATAGTGTTTGTATGTTTGTGTGTGTATGTGTTTGTATGTGTGCACGCGTGCGTTGTGTGTGTGTGTGTGCGTGCGCGTGTGTGTGTGTGTGTGTGTGTGTGTGTGTGTGTGTGTGTGTGTGTGTGTGTGTGTGTGTGTGTGTGTGTGTGTGTGTGTGTGTGTGTGTGTGTGTGTGTGTGTGTGTGTGTGTGTGTGTTTTCCTTAGCAAAAACACTTGTCCGTAAACACAAAACATTTGGTATTATTGTGTTGTTTTGTATAAAAATTTATGGTAGGCTAGCACTCATATCACTGAATTGTTTGGTAGGTGATATGGGTAGTTGGTGATAGGGGATGTTTTCCTTCGCGTCCATGTTTGAGACATATATGTGGAGCGTTCGTCACTCGCACCATTACAACTATAAGACCTACAAAGCAACGATACCAACCAGTACTACAATAACATCACCAACACTATAATGAAGCAGCGCAAGAATCGATACTCCAAAACAAGCCGAAGGACAAATAAAATCAAAATACCGTGGTGGACTGACAACTGCCGAACTGCCATAAAGGAGAAAGAGAAAGCCCTCAATCGATTCAAACACACCAAACTAGTAACAAATTTCATCACATATAAACAAAACGAAGCCCATGTACGAGCAGTCATTAAAGAAGCCAGAAAAGACTCATGGAAATCCTACTGTTCCATACTCACACATCGCACCAAAGCAAAAGAAGTATGGGCAAAAATCAAATCCATAAGAGGGAAAGTCCCGACAACAACACCAAAAACAACTGGAGCTCAAACCAATCTAGAAAAGGCAGAACAGCTCGCAAAACACTTCGCGCACTCCAGCAGCAACAAAAACCATACTCAGGTATTTATGTCACAAAGACAGACAATAGAGAAAGAATTCCCAAACATCTTCAAAGACCAAAGTATGGAACAAACAAGTAACTACTCACCCCTAAACGACAACTTCAAACTTCACGAATGGAAGAAAGCACTGCATAACAAAAAATCCACTTCACCAGGAGAAGACAACATAGGATACGCCATCTGTAAACACTTTCCGATAAACATGCAATCAATAATAATCGATATGATCAACGTAATATGGGCAACAGGAAACATACCCACATCATGGAAACAAGCAATAGTCGTAGCCATACCTAAACCAGGGAAGGACTGTAAAAGTGTAACCTCATACCGGCCTATCTCATTAACAAACACGATTTGCAAAATTATAGAAACAATGATCAACAACAGGATAAAACACCACCTGGATACAAACCAATTACTCTCTGAAAACAAAAGTGGATTTAGAAACCGACGCTCCACCATTGACCAACTAATCAGATTAGAAACGGACATCAAACTAGCCTTTAATGCAAATCAAAGAAGCCACAGACACCTTATAGCAATTTTCCTCGACCTCGAAAAAGCCTTCGACCTGGTATGGACCAAAGGACTTATCTCTAAACTCAATCAATATGGTATCAGGGGAAGGATGCACCGTTGAATAGCAAACTTCCTAATAGGGAGACAAATTAAAACCAGAATAGGCGACACAATCTCCAAGACATACACATTGGACAACGGAACACCCCAAGGAAGTGTAATAAGTCCAACACTAATTAACATCATAGTTAGCAACCTCGGCGACTACATCGACAACTCAATCAGTCTATCCCAGTTTGCAGATGTTAGCGGAATCTGGAAAGCAGGAAATCCCAACGACCAAACATACATCAATCTACTACAAACGAACCTCGACACAATCTCAAAATGGGCAGACAACTGGGGCTTTAAAATTTCAAGCGACAAAACTGTAGGAATGCTTTTTTCCCCGCACAACACACAAAAGTCCAAAACCCCGAGCTTTACCTACAAGGAACACCTATAATATTTGTCACACAGACATACTTCCTAGGAATGCTACTAGACGAAAACCTCAGCTGGAAACCACACATAGCATCACTAATCAAAAACTGCCAACAAGAAATCAACCTCCTAAAACACCTGAAGGGAACAACACGGGGAGCTGACTAACACATATTGCTCATGCTATATAAGGCACTAATCTGAGCCAAACTAGACTATGGCTGCCAAATATACGCATCCGCCAACAATACCCTACTCCAAAAACTAAACGCCCTACAATATAAAGTACTCAGGCTATGCACAGGAGCACTACCAAACACCTCGAACGACGAACTACAGGTACTATCAGAATCTGCCCTTGAACATCAGACGAGAAGAACATATCTTACGATATGCCATCAGAAACTCTATACGCTCCGACAACAACCCAACCAAAATGGCAATTAAAAATTGCAGGAGACCGTTCAGCAAACAACTAGTGCCAAATCCCCCAGCAAGTAAAAGAGTACATATACTCCGTGACGAAATGCAAATACCAGAAATCCAAGCAGAACAGTACAAAATTTGCGACCCCACACCCTGGAAGAACAACGCGCCCAAAATAAATCTTATAGCACAGTCACTAGGACCCAAACAACAAAATCCATGGAAAATCCTGACCGAGATCCACAAAATTCTAGAGGAGAATTACACTGTATATACAAAAATCTATACAGACGGATCCAAATCCAAAGAACTCAATAAAACAGCTGCAGCCATTGTGATACCAGAACAACAAACCCACGGATCCAAATCCAAAGAACTCAATAAAACAGCTGCAGCCATTGTGATACCAGAACAACAAACCCAAATTGGCACCAGATTACCGGACGGCTGTTCCATCTATACAGCAGAATTTGGGCGATAAAAGAGGCGCTAAAATGGATACAAAAGCAAAGCCACAAACAACACGTCATTATAACGGACTCACTAAGCGTATTAAAATCACTAGAATCCGGCACATCAAAAAGCAGAAGAAATATTCTGCAAGAAGCAATGTTAATGACACGAGAACTTGAAGAAAACCAATACGATGTGGAATTTTTACGGATACCCTCTCACATCAACCTAATTGGAAATGATAAAGCAGACCTTGCGGCAAAACAATCTTTGGAACAACGGTATCCAACCCATTCCTTATAGCGTCCAAGAACTATACAGTCAGGTTCGACAGCAAATAAACCAGAAATGGCAACACTGCTGGGACACCACCAACAAAGGCAGACATCTATATCAGCTACAAAAAGAAGTTACCAGAAGCATCAAGGCACCCAAAGGACTACAAAACAACGAACTACAAATCATCAACAGGATAAGAATTGGTAAAACACTGCTAAGTAGCAGCTATGGAAAACATCTCAAGGACCAAGAGAATCATACCATCAACTGCCCGCATTGTCCAGTACCTGAAACACTCGACCACGTCTTCAACGCCTGCACCAGATACCAACCACAAAGAAATAACTTCAGAGAATACCAAAAAAGAATCGGATCGCCTACAACATATCCCGAAATACTAGACAAGACCAAAAACACAAACCTGGAGACCACCTACAAGAGTATAATACTGTACCTGAAGGAAATCGACAAACACGGAAAAATATGAACTTAACCATAATACAACATACACACAGAAACAGGACTATGACTCCGGCTGGCCGTATGGCAAATCCATAAAACATGACAAAATATAAACGTACCATAACACACCAATACAATAAAACACGGAGACTGGGACTAAAGCAGCTACTAGCCAAACGGCAAGTCCATAAATCCTAGCACAAACCAACCTAATACACCCATACAACACGAACACAGAAATAGGGACTATAGCGAACACATGCAAGCTAGTCAAAAGGCAAACACACCAAACCTTCCTCAGACCAAAACAACAAACTCTTACTAACAAATTTATGTTACTTCACACTCATTCCTACCTCTCTCGCCTTCCTGCCAAAATTTCTATCTCCCCTGTATGCTAACTTAACCAATTAACTCTAACCCCTGCATGCAAACCTAGTCAATTAACTATAACCCAATAACCTCGTAGACAATGTACGTTATTTATAAAAAAAAAATAAAAGAAAACAAAAATAATAATAATAAAAAAATATATATTTTCCCACCTCCCCTGCATGTACACCTAACCCACTACATATAATCCAATAACACCATAGACAATGTTTTGAAAAAAAAATATTTTGTTTGTTATCTAACTCCCCTGCATGAGAACCCATTCAACTAATTAGGGAAAAGGATTAGGGCAAAGGCAAAAAGGAGAAAAGGAGGAGGAAAAGAGGGAAGAGGAAGGAGAAAGAAAAGAAAAATGGTTCAGGCACAAGAGAGATCGAAGTCCAAGGTTAATGTGCGACGAACAAACCATCAACACAAGAGGAAAGACCAGAATTCGACAGTCAAATCAAAAGAAAACGAAAATAAAACATCACTCCCCTTTTGTTTCTTTTTTTTCGGACAAATAAGCCAAACGAACGCCGGGGGGCGCAAAACAGGTGCTAGGGAAAACATACTAGCAAACACCTGGGTGGAATCCTGATAGCAACAAGCCTGTATTGTTAAAAGATTTTCCACTAAGGCCCACACCTCCGTTTCTTTTTTCTTCTCTCTTCGGACAAGCATAAAGTAACCGATTCGAGGGGCAATTCCACCTCGTAAGAAGGTGTTATTGTCTATCCAGCTCGAGCGGGCTAGTTGATGGAATTGACTGGGAGTAGACTGGGAACCTCTGCTTAGCTCCTCCAGAAACCGGAAAGTCCCCCTTTTTTTTTTTTTTTTTTTAAATTTTTTTCTCGGACAAGCATGAGGTAACCGACTCGAGGGACAATTCCACCTCGTAAGAAGGTGTTATTGTTTATCCAACTCGAGCGGGCTAGTTGATGGAGTGGACTGGGAAGCTCTACCTAGCTACTCCTCCCGGACCCGGACAAGCAAGCCAAACGGACGCCGGGGGCGCAAAACAGGTGCTAGGGAAAACATACTAGCAAACACCTGGGTGGAACCCTGATAGCAACATGCCTGTGTTGTTAAAAGATTTTCCACTAAGGCCCCACCTCCGCCCCTTTTTTTCTCAAGGGCCCAAAACAGGTGCTAGGGAAAGCATACTAGCAAACACCTGGGTGGAATCCTGCAAACAACAAGCCTGTGTTGTCGAAAGATTTTCCACCGTCAAAATTAACAACTACCTTAAAAAATGCGAGACTCTAAAAAGTAGGGAAGACTCACACCCAGCAGATTGGGAATATTTCGAACAAAAGATGTACACTCTGTACCCTAAATTCCAACTATCATAAATAAAAATAATGAAATTATAAGACTACTTGCATTAGGTCAATTGCAGAGGTGGCTTATACGCTATAGGTCCTAGGGTTTGTCCACTAGTACAACTGGACTAAATTTGATCAATCAGTACGGACTGGAGTTCCGGGGCGTACACGACACCGGAGACTGAGGCGTTTGCATCCCCCCTGGGTCCCTTTCCTCCTTTTCCTCTGCCAGACATAAATAAGAAATGCGACATCGCACATAAACACGGAGCTGTGATGGCACCAATCTCACAGCCCCGACCAATTTAGAAGCCTGACCCTCAGGCATTAACTAGTCGCAAAAGCACCGAGTTTGCATAGGCGACTTAAATCCCTTCAATTCAATTCATTCAATCGCGCCATTCAACATTGAATAAACGAAGATGGCCAGTAATATTGTAGACAAAATGATGAAGTTGCAACAGGTAATAGAAAACCTGGGGATGATAGAGGAGCTGGTGGTGAAAGTGGAGTATGGGTGTTATATGGGAGTGAGAATGGAACTTAATAATTTGAAGAAGGCAAAGGACAGACTACCAGAGGGCTGAACAAACAGGAAAAAGAAGAAAAGGAGGAGAAAGAGGAAAGAGAAGAAATAAGAAGTTGGAATGCTAAGGTGATAAAATAGGAGGAGAATGAAAAGAGAAAAAAGAGGAGATAGAGGAGAAGGAAGAAGAGGAGGATGAAAAGGAGAAGAAAAAGAAGAAGAAGAAGAATGTAGTGGAGAAAATAAGATGTTGGTAGAGGAGAAGAAGACAGGAGTCAAAATAGAAGAAAGTTAAAAGGCCCTTTTCAGGGCCACTCCATTGCCTCGAAAAGATATCTATTCTCTCTTGCCTAAAAAAAATTTTAGCCGATTTTTGGTGTGATAGATTTATGTTCATAAATGTATGTTTGTGTCATATGTCTATGTCTCTATGTCTCTAACCCTGTCTCTAACCACGCCTCTATGTCTATGTCTCTATTTGTCCCTAGAATACCGCGTATTCAGGTCAGTCCCTTGCCACACTGTTCCGCCGATTGAGGTCAGCCACTTGCAACATTGCTGCCGGTGTCCAGAATCGTGACGTCAATTCCTATTGACCCTAGAGTGGCCCATGTTAAAGTCCCACTTGACCCCATAGTGCAAACGACTAAATTTAACACAGAAGTCTATGTGACCCTATAAATTTTGACATCATAGTGCAAACGACCATTTTAACATTAGACCCTATGTGACCCTATATCGACCCCACTCACTACTCATGTTCAGATCTATTGTACTCGCGGCGCGCCTCCGCCTTGCCATAAGCCTAGCTCTTAGAGCCGTAATGGGATATGGCGACTTTTCATCTTCCCCCATCATGTGACTCTTCCTGGCTGTTGGTATGTTGACTTTAAGGTCGTACCATTCATTTTCTTAGTGGATTGAATGGAAAAATTTAAGTCGTCTTATGATCATATTTTGCGATTGGTTACAGGACATCCGTTATTTTTTTAACAATGCACTAAGGTCCAGTCGACTTGATCTGCAGTTTAGGTGATTTGCCTTTCTTTTTCAGGGTATGGTGTAACCACACAATGTCACTATCACTAAAAGACCTTGTGATCACAGGTAACCTTCTGATGCTGAATAGCGGTGCGTAATTTCATTCGTTGTTCCTCGTTGGCCGTCCACATTGTCTTCCTATATTCTGACACAAATTGAGACGGATTCTTCTCGGCCTCGACTGGTGTTTTGCCGACCAAAAGATCCGTAGGAAGATTAACTTTTCGAACCAGCATCAGCTCTTGGAAGTGAATCCAGTAAAAGCATTTTCAGATGCATGATAAGCTATATTCGGAAGAGGAAGGTATTGGTTCCAGGTTTCTGGTTTATTTTCAGTGTATGTCGCTAGCATCTGCCACAGAGTTCGCTTGTATTGTTCCACCATCCCACTGCATTGCGGAAGATAGGAAAACGTTCGTTTGTTCTTAATTCCTAATATAACACAACGTTCTTTAAATATAGCACTTTCAAACTTTCCTTCGTCAGATAACAGCATACAAGGTACGCCAAAAATCTACAAACAAATTTGTCACGGAACGATCTAGCAATTGCGGTGGCCTTAATAGCAGCAAAGGCACCGCCTCAGTCCGCTTGGAGAAATCTCTCCTCCCTCTTAGTTGGTGGCCCTAAAATATCGATGGCTACAATATCCTGCTTCACCAACCGCTATGCCCTGAAGTTTCGTTGGCGCTTCTGCTTCTGGTTCGTGTGATGATCGCAAACGGAGTATGTCTCACAATGCTCTCGAATATTATCCCTCATACCCAGACCAGTTTCAACCTTGTTATACATTACGAAGGCTTTTGCCAGCTTCTAGATTCCTCCCCCCCCCCCCACCACCACCACCAAGGCGGCTCAATAAATATTGCTTTAAGACGTCCCTCCTCCACAAGTACGGTACGACTATTAAACTTTAATGATCAAGCCCAAGTCTCATAAGCATCTCATCGGCAATTTCCAATAACCTGTACGCTCTAAAATTGTCTTGGCTTCACCAATGTCTTCAAATACTTCTTCCGAAGAGGGGTCAGCCCAACAGATCACCTTGGATACAACTGTGTATTGTCTCTGCACCTCTCCAAAAGGTTACCACTCTCCAGTCGTATAGCGGAGAACTTCAGAGTACATTCGCTACAGTTTTTGCAACCACTGCTGGGCAAGCGGCTTAAGTCATCGACATTGGCATGGCTAATTTTAGGGCAGTGATCTATTAAGAAGTCATCTAATGATAACTATTCCAGCTAACGGGCCAAGTTTCCCTCGGGCTCTTTGAAGTTCATGAAACACCACAGGCCAATGTGATCAGCACGCACTTTGAAGTTTATGAGACACCACATAAAGATATGTCTTAAAATATCGAATAAAACAGCCCACGATGAGTGACACAGTCGATACTGGCGGTCCGCAATTTTTCAGGCACCGACCTGCGTAAGCTACCACCCTTTATTTTCCGTCAATTTACTGGGAAAGGACCGCCCCTATTCCGTCAATTTACTGGGAAAGGACCGCCCTTATTGCTTCACCACTCGCGTCTGTATTTAGAATGACGGGATAATTGAAGTCCAGAAAACGGTATTCTGATGCAAGGGAGCCACAATTTCAGCAATGTGACTACTAACCGCCGATAATGACTACATAACCCAATGAATCTCTGCACCCACAACCCATTCTCGATTTCCTTCCAAAACTTGGTCATTGCACCGAGCTGGGTCATATAAGTCAAGAAATGGTTGTGAGCCATCATAAGTACATGCCTAAATAATCTCATTACTTCCATCTGCAGAAAAATTCAACTCTGGTTTTGTTTTGTTTTTTTTTTCAGTGTCAACTTTCTTGGTCAGTGGCGAGCTTTGAGTCTCTATTATCTTCGACTTTGCTGGTGCTCCGGACCGAACTTACTCAAAAACAGCGATCGGGGTGTCTGCGGCTTTGACAAGGCTATCGGTCGGCAAACTAGTCCCTCCTATGAACTTGGTCGGTGTTTTGATCATAAATATCAGACCTCTATCCGTCAGGATAACCCTCCTTAATGTCAGGAACCTTGTATCTTCCTGCCTGGCACCGATTGCATGTCCATTTTTGTCGAAATTGTCGCTCTCATACGGAGTAGATGTCGTACGGACCCGA
>JAECUM010009619.1:0-16816 GCA_016617855.1 Megalonaias nervosa | reverse complement strand
CATTGCTAAAAAGACTGTTTGAATTCAGATGAGATACAAGTTGGGATAGAACAACTTTTTCTAAGATTTTTGATATGAATGGCAGATTAGAAACTGGGCGGTAGTTCTTTAAATCATTATGGTCGAGTGTTGGTTTCTTCAGCAGAGGCTTTTCAATGGCAGTTTTGTAAAATGATGGGAATTCGCCAGTTGAGAGAGAGGTATTAATAACATCAGTTAGTGAAGGCAGTATTGGATCCAAGCACTCTAGCAGCAGTGACGTCGGGATCGGATCCAGTTCACATGACTTTGGTGCACTCTTCATCACGATTGTACATACTAAATCCATAGAGACAGGTTCAAATGCTGCTAACGGTTGCCGCTGAAATTCTGTATCGCAAATGTATGGTGACGACGAGTCAACTGAAATTGTGTTGTCAAGTTTATCTCTGATGGTTTGTACTTTGTCACGAAGAAATTTGCAAACAGGTCCGGAAGGTCGACTAGAGAGAAGGTAGCTGGAAGTGGTGTACATTTGTTCCTTGACATCAGCTTGTTAGTAATCTCAAATAGCTCTTTGCAGCTGGAACTTTCCATGATTTTAGTACTGTAGTGGGCTGATTTAGCTGCATGGACTATGTTTGTGACATTCTTCTTAGCGGCATCATAGATCTGCTTATGAATAGTGAGTCTGGTGGAAAGCCAAAGCCTCTCAGCTTTACGGCGGTCTCTTTTAGCAGTGCGAAGCTGGTCCCTAACACTGCTATACCACGGAGAACACTTCTGAATTGCTACTCTGCACTTGGTTGCTGGGGCATGTTTGTCGAGCAATGAACGCAGGCAGTTATCAAGTTGTTCTGCTGTAGTGGGTAAGCTAGTTGTTAGGTTTGCTTGGATGTCATGCATTAGTTTGGTTCTGTTTATCATACGGAGGTTTCTCTTAGTAGCGAATAAAGGTGGAGGGTTAGGGACTGATACGTCAAGATGGCATATAATGCAGAGGTGATCTGAAGAAAGTTCGTGGGACACCAGGGAGGACTGAAGAATATTATCATCAGGTCTGTAAAGAATCCAGTCTAATATGTGACCATGTTTATGGGTGGGTTAGCTAACTGACTGTTTGAGGTTGAAAACGTGAATTAATCTCAGATAATTTTGTACAATGGATTATGCAAATATAACCAAATATCAAGTAGCTGTTTGTCATATTACATGGTGTGAGTGCAACATTTTACTTTATTGAATATCATGACTATCTGTGTGACAATTGTTATGGTTGGGGTGGGGTGCTCCCAATATTTTATTTAAACTATTATATAAATCCCACCCAGGCTCTATTTTATTGGAAGTTAAATTTAGTGAAAGATAGATGTAAGGCTCTGAGCCCCCAGTCAGCAATGCCGATGGTTAGATGGTTAAATTTACAAAAAAGGTTGAAATTCAATGAATAACAATTTAATAACAATTCAATAATCAAATGATTCAAATTTCCAATTACACTCCTTCCGCTTGACCCTTTAACAGCCTATTGCATCACTTGATTAGCAGTGTGAGATTGATTTCCACCTGTCCTTGTATTTCTACTCATCTGTTGTATCCTTTCTCTCTCCTATTTCTCCCAATTCCTTCTCCTCTTCCTCCCTGACCTTTCTCCAAATTCCTTCTCCTCCTCTTCGACTTTCTCTAGACTCCTTCTCCTCCTCCACTTGCTCCAGACTCCTTCTCCTCCTCCTCCACTTTCTCTTCCATGACTAGACTCCTGTCGACTTTGACTGTCTCAGCTAGTCTCACTTCCGTCTCCAATTCCTGAAGACTCAGGACTCAATGGAACCAGAAGTTCTCTGTCCCCTAAAAAGCTTCCTTTTCAAAGCTTTGTCTTTCCTTAGAATATACCTCTAAGTTTTACCATCAAATTATGAGTGGCTTCGTTCCTTGGAGTAACCCTATTAATCAGCAATCTGTCCAGGCAAATACTAAATTTTCTCTTACAAGTTGGAAGGTATCATTTGGGTCAAATTGTAATCACGACCTCTATCTCAATTTTTGACTGGATATTGCTGTGGACCAATCCAATCAAACTTAGCTGACAATGTCCCTCTCGCTGTCTGTCAACGTGGGTACAGATAAGAACACGCCTCGTTCACCCCATAGACATTATTTTGATCTTTGAACAAACTTTTAACATATAGGTGTGATACAGCAAGCCTTTGTTACATGATGCGATCGGTCGCCTTTCCAACTCAAGTTTCCAGTCTCTGGCTGGTCACGGTAACCTTGCGTAAGAGTTCAACACTAACCCTGCGGCAATGTTTAGAGATCAAACACAAGGCCACAGTAATATTCCCAAGACAGGTGGATTAAAGCCTATACATGACTTTATAGCTGGGCTTAGCAAACGCGACAATCTGACATTATAATTACACAAGAAAGTTAGTAGTGTCTGTAAACTATGCAAACATTTATTGTGATAGAACCAAAAATATTCTTGACATGCAGGTGTATCTGGTAATGAATTAATGGAGAAAAAATCACAAAATGGTGACTGCTCATTCTAACCATTTTAAACATGTAACAATAGTCCCACTGAGGGACTGATGTTCAAAAGGAAACCAAGATAAGACCATTTCTTCATTTTAACTGCTGTGTTAAAACCATCTCAAATCTCTTTGAGTGACAAAAATATTTTAAACTGGCCAAAGTGGTGACCATATTGGACTTAATCAGCACTATTTTCATTAAGGACCAGCTAGAGATTATTGAAAATCTTGTGGTGAAAATCCCATGTCAATATTGCCATCCATTCAGAAGCAGCAGTGAAAAGATTTTCAAAATAGTATATCATGGCAGCTATAATGGACGTAAAATTCATACCATTTTTATTCTGAAGCAACTCGATATCACAAGTCTTTTCTGAAATCTTTGTGTTGATCTGGCATTCCATTCTGGAGAAGTAGCAATAACAAGATTCACAAGATGGTGGCCATATTGGATTTTAGATTAACGTCCTTATAATTTACGATGAACAAGATATCAAATGAAGTCTTGTGCTGAATACCCCATGTTTGATTTGAATTTCTATTTAGAGTGTGCAGATACAACAAGATTTTCATGGCAGCTGCCATGTTGGCCATATCAGACATCAGATCACCACCATTTTCATTTAAGATCAACTAGACAATCGTAAGAAGTCTTTCTGTCAAAATTCCATGCAGATATGACCACCAATCTATGGGGAGTCTCAATAACATAATTTTCAAGATTGCTGCCATGGTGGCCATTTTGGATATCAGATTAGCAGCATTTTTGTTTAAGATCAACTAAATATAATTAGAAGTCCTCTACTTTAAAGCCCATGTCAAAGTGGCCTTCCATCCAGGAGGTGCAATAATACAATTTTTAAGATGGCTGCTGTGGTGGCCATATTGGATGCTGGATCAGCAACATTTTCATTTAAATCCAATAAGACAAAATAAGAAGTTTTCTGCTGAAAAGCCAATGATGATCTGATTGTGACCAGCAGAGCAAAAGACTATTTGTTTCAGCAGCTGGTGCTGTTGTAGGTTCAGCCAATCAGATTTCAGATTACTTATTACTCTATACTATAGCTTTATTAATCAACTCACCAAACAATAAAGTATAATTTTACCTATTATTGTTATGAAATGTTATTGTTACAGACCTTGCAAGGAGTGATTGTTCCAAACCTACTTTGTTTGCATTTCAATTTAAAATTCTGCCCCAATTAATGACTACAGTATTCATATACTGATTTTAACATTCAATATAGAACATAAGACTGGTTCTTTGCTGACATTGTTATCACACAATCACAGCATTATTTGAACATTTCATTGATATTGTTAAAATTGTTGGACAAAGATCCCGCTGGTGTCTTGTGTTATGCTGAACAAAAATAAATAACAATTAAAAATAAATGAGATACTACCCCATTCATATGGAAATAATCAGGTGTGTGAAAATTATGAAAAATAGGCAATTTAAATGAACCATGAAAATGTTGGAAATAACTGACATAAACTGCATGATAATGACATCAAAATGTATGTTTGTTTCAGACTTGACACAGACAGGAATGAGATCTTGATTCATTTTATCATCACCAGGATAATTCTCTGGATGAACACAAAAAGTTCCCTTTTGTACCATAGTGCCAGGCAACAGAAAGTTTGTCCTTTGCCCATTCCACTATAAATTGATCCTTGCAGACTACTAGTTCAATGCATTAAATTTTCGCAAAGTTTCTTGCTTTCAAAATTAAATGAAATGGGACTTTTCTTGTCATCTTAGGAAAGGCCTAAAGTAAATGTGTAGGCAGAGTTTCCTCCATTTCTGAGAGACAGAGACCTGCCAACCCTAAAAAGACCTTCTTTGTAAGACAGTCATTATTTTCTCTTAAGTTAGACCAGTTTTCAGTAAGTGTAACAAAAATCATGTACTGCTGTTGCAAAGTTGGAAAAAATGCATTTCAAAAGTTCAGAAGTTACATTCGAGACTGATGCAGTAACAGTAAACATTATGTTCAATTTAAAAGTTTGTAAAGTACCCTTAGACTGTAATTACCTCCAGTTCAGTTTCACAAAAAGCAGTTCCAAACTAATCTGTATTTACTATTGACTCTTCTGAGAGCCTTATTTACTCTCCAGTCTTGAACATGTATCATTTGTTGGATGCCATTTATTGAAAACTCAATAATCTACAATTTGATCATGCAGACATTTTGCATGAACAAATATGTGCAATTTAAATGAACTCCTGTAAAGTTAATACGGTTCCTGACCAACTCCACTAGTTCTAATGTGAACCCAGGTCTAAATCAAACATCGATAAACCAGTATCCGGATTTTACCACAAAAATCACATTTCCATAAGTTTTGTTTATATTTATTAAGTCTGTATTTTAAGGGTCATTTTAGTAAGACTTATGGTCAAGCTGTAAGGGTTGGCAGTTCTGGAGCCACTGGGATTCTCCGTATGATGTATAAAAAAATCCCCCAGAATGTAAAATATTTAAATTGTTTAATGAATACAAACCTCTACGAGGATTAGCAAAGGTATCATGCAGATGAAACACCACCTTCTCCACAAAGTGAGCTATGTTGAAACCTTCTGGTGCTCGGACATATACTGTCCAGTCATGTGTGAAGCCCTCCTTTGTTGGTTTGGCTCTCAGGCTTGCCCTGTGGCCAAGTTCAATCTTTACTTGAACACACTGCATTATATCTGAAAAATGTTAAAAAAAAGTAAAAATGAACATTTTCATCAGAATTTGAGTTCGAACTGAACAGTGCTGTGCATTTTGGTGTAGCTATATACATTCAAGTCATTAACTGATGGACCGATATGCATAATAAGTGGTTGTTACTTAAATTCATTATCCTCCCAATCAGATACTACCATCCCGCACAAGTGGTATCCAAATGGGCTAAATCATAACTCTAAAATCACTGGACACCTGTCCAAACCACTCCAATCAAACACATGTATATCAAAACTTCTAACTTCCATCTTACAAGCTATTTTGGGAGGTCCATTAAGATCCAATAATGAATGCATTGATGCCTTACATCAATTTTCACACTTTTTATTGAAAAGCCTTGATACAGATGGTGATAATTAATTTCATGAGAAAAGTTGATCGATAGTACATGTAAAACCTAAACATCAACAGCTGTGAGTCACTGCTGCTAAATACATTTGGTGTGTGTGTGTGATTTGGATTTTTAATGTAGCTTGAACAATTTTTCAGTCATATCACTACAATGTCTGTAATGTGACAGTTTATAGTGATGTCTAGTACTGGGGCATCATGCCATAGACACATAGCATCATGTCCCACCCAGTCACATTATTCTGACACTAGGCCGACCAGTCATAACACTAACCTCTTAATGTCGAGCGCCTGGAGATGCAGCTGTTAATATATTTGGTTAATGCAATATCAATGCTCCAGGGTATTATCTATTTGTACACTTGTTATTACAGTTTAACCTGTTTAGAAAAGTCAATTAAGGGACCTTCAAATTTGTGCCACCTTTACCTAGCTATCCCTTATACATACATGTAGGCAATATATGCAACTCAACAATTAACAAAAGGATGACAAATATTTACCTTTATAAGCAGATCCCATAGTAATGAGACTTCCAATTTTCTATAACATTTCTCAGAGAGGTAATGACAAATATTTTGATTATTCACTATTTTTTCATACACTTGCCAAACTAATGAGATGGAGGGACTCCACATACATTTTTTGATTCTGACTTTTCTGGGTTTCATTTTTGTGATCCAAAATTGTGTCACTACAGGGCCAGATGTCCTTGTTATGAAGGTGTCTGCAATGGCAGGCATCACTGAAATTGTTGCATTCTGTTCATACTGCACCGTTGCAACTTTTGCTAAATACGTAGTTTTTCACTTTTTGTAACAACTACCTTTGCTTTCATTATATCTGAAAGTTCATTTAAAACATTATTACAAGTGGTTTCAATACACATCATTTGTACCAGCAAAAACATTGTGCATTATGCTATGGCTTGATGCATTCAAGTTTTACTGTAGATTAAAAAAAAACTTACTTTATTTAAAGGAGAAGTGAAATTTATTTAGAGACACAAAAATGCTGAAACTGGGTTTTATTCAATTGTTATTGGAGTAAAATACTTATGCCGTGATTTCAGAGCAAGTTATAAGAATGTTTCTGCTCATCATTAGCACCAATTTTGGAATTTTGAAGTTCACTAAAAACTTTGAAACTAGCTTCTCCTTAACGAACTCTATCTGTGAAACTAATCTTTTTATGCATTTAGTACGGTTATTCCTTTGTTACTTTGCTATTGCAGATCACATTTGCTAAGGCATATGATAAACTATTGATTGATCACATTTGCTAACGAATTATAATCACTAAAACCGAATTAAATGATAAAACTGAAACATCAATTTCACTCGACAAGACTTATTTAATTGACATTTATTTCTTAAAGTATTGCCACCAGCAGGCATTACTCACATTTTCAGTAATCTATATTTTTATTCTATATCATTATTTACCATGTATTATTGTTGTTGTTGTTGTTGGGGGTTTAACACCATTTTTCGTCACAAGACAGGCTATACATGTCAGCCAGTATAAATGGTGGAGGAAGAACCAGGAAAAACCCCGGAAAAAAACCACCAACCCACGAGAAGCTACTACCAAGCTTTTTCACGTATCCACATTAGCTGAGCCTGAGACTTGAAACCATGCAGACAGATGTGAGATGGCAGTGATCCATAACGGTGAGTGCTTTAGACCACTCAGGACCCCTACTGTGTATTGAGAAAATAATTTTTGCAAGAAAATCAAGAGATTTCTTATTAAATTTGTAAATTTCATGATGTTTCTAACTTTCTGACCACTAACCACCATTTTTTTACCAGAAACTGAGTTATATATCAAGGTTTCATTTATCAATTTCAATTGTTATTTTCTTCACATTCAAAAAATAAGGATCAATTCATTTGTTATTTTCAAAGGAATAGTGTCAATGCCTGACTCCTCATTATATGTGAATTTGTGAATTACTGAAGGAGGGATGTACTCTTGTTTGTTTAAAGAGTTAAAGAATATGTACTCATACCATCACTTTGAAATGAAAAGTACCCAGTAATCCAGAGCAAATTTTGGAGATGAAAGGTATTTAGGCGATTAAAAATTGTGAACCTTTCCACCTTTACAATTAAATTAAAACCTGCATTAGTCTTAAAGAAAATTTAAAAAATTAAGAATTATCAATGATGATTATATATTCATCTGGCTGACCTTTTTTTTGTGAAACTAAGAATCATCATCTTCTCTTGTTACTACATATATAAAAAAATGTAAACATCAAAATGACCATGTTACTGTTTGAGATCCCCTGACAACAATCGGGTTTGAAATTATAAATTAATCAATAAAACGGCAACATTTTGTTCATTTTTTCTAATATAGTGGCTTAACATTTTTTAAATCAGTAAAAGGGTGAGGGACTACAAACTGCCAGAGGAGGGCTAGGGTAGGTGTCCCTCAGGAAACTGCTGGAACCAATCCTTTTCCTTTGCCATATTAATGACCTTCCAGACTGTGTGAAATCTCAGGTCAGGCTGTCTGCAGATGACTGTCTCCTTTACAGAACAATTCAAAACCCGAGTGACCACCACACCCTCCAAAATTATCTCACAGCCCTCAAAAAATGGGCGACTGATTGGGGTATGACTTCCAATGCTGCTAAATGTTACCTCATTAGTATGACCAGTAAAACAACAAAATCATCTCACTTCTACACCTTAAATAACCACATACTAACACATGTCAATGAAAATCCCTATCTTGGACTAACACTATCTGAGGACTTCAAGTGGGAATCATATATTATCAAATCGACCAAGAAAGCAAACACTACCCTAGCATTTCTAAAAAGAAACCTCAGACACTGTCTGCAAACATGTAAATGTACTGCCTATCTAGCACTAGCCAGATCTGTGTTAGAGTATAGTTGTGTTGTCTTGAATCCATACTACATTAAGATGTTGATAGAATCAAGAATGTTCAACACCAGGCAGCAAGATTTATATCTGGTGACTACAAAACCAGAGAAGCAGTTTGCATCACCAAAATGTTAACCAACCTGGGTCTACCAAAACTCCTAGAGAAGCATAGTAGGATTCATTTGACATATCGAGTAGTTGAGGAGTTAGTGCCAGCTCTCTCACTAAATATTTTTTTAAAACCATTAAGACAAAAACGCCAGATTAAAGCCAAATCTTTTCCAAATTCTGAAAGTATAAACACTGAAAAAAACTAATATCAAATAATAGATGTTTTGTAATTCAGCAATGCAGAACAGAACAATTTAAAAATTCTTCTTCGTAAAAACATCTGTGGACTGGAATCATCTGATTGACTGTTGTGTACGTGCAATCAATGGAGAGCTTCAAGACAGCTCTTTAACAATAGCCTACTACTAACTTTCTCGTTGGCTCTTTCTTCCGGTGCTAATTTATGCCATAACTCACTAACTGGCCCTGCATTGTATCACAGGAGTCTGCAGTTTTATCAATAAAGCACGATGAAATTTCTGACAACATGAAATCACCTTACCGGTATTATAAATTAACACAAGGAGTGCAAGCGTGACCACAACCCTCCGCTCGATTCGACTTTTCTCACGCATCTTTTATCGCTTCAGAATCACAAGAAGACTGAAAAACTACACGTATCCATTCAAAAAACAGTAATGTACCAAAGCATCACTCTTGGACGACCATCGCATGAATCCAATCCGGCGAATTAACCTTTATTTTCACCATTACGGTCACAAACCCTGTCAAACAGAACTCATTGCAGGAAGTAGCCCATTTCTACCAGTTTCTACCCTGCAGTAAATATGCGTTAGGGTCTAATAATTGTTCTGAACATGGCGCAGAATCTGTTCTCTTTTAATACTAGAGAAATTTAATAATGCAGACTCCGTCAATTAGTTGAATTTGCTCAGAATAACGAATGCATTATGAAAATGTTATTTACAGTATCATATTACTACTATTTTCAAAAGTTGTGAAAAAAATGCTCTCACTCTGCACATACATGAATGCATACATACAGTTGCTGATAGCGTTCATACTGTCCTCGCATTGTATACACATTAATCCTGATAATTTTAGTATTTTGTGTTACCTGCCTCATCTGTCTGTCTGTCTCTCTCTCGCGTGTGTGTGCGCGCGTGCGCATGTGTGTGTGTGTGTGTGTGTGTGCCACTGTGACCCAGTTGGTACAGAGTCTGATAAATAATGCACGGGTTCCAGACGTCTCATTTTTCAATCTTCCGGGTCCAGCATCCGTCTAGGCTTTAATATTTGAAATGTGATGACGTCATCAACTGTTATTTATACTATCCGAACTTTGACTACATATTTCTATTCTGGAAATTTATACAAAAATTATCAAATGATACAATCTGAAATAAAAAACAAGTTAAACATTTTATCTTGTAAAATTAGTTTCATGACGTTATTTAGCCCGTGGTAGAAATGGGTTACTTCCTGCAATGAGTTCTGTTTGACACGGTTTGTGACCGTAATGGTGAAAATAAAGGTTAATTCGCCAGATTGGATTCATGCGATGGTCGTCCGAGAGTGATGCGTTGGTACATTACTGTTTTTTGAATGGATACGTGTAGTTTTTCAGTCTTCTTGCGATTCTGAAGCGATAAAAGACGCGTGAAAAATGTCGAATCGAGCGGAGGGTTGTGGTCACGCTTGCACTCCTTGTGTTAATTTATAATACCGGTAAGGTGATTTCATGTTGTCAGAAATTTCGTCGTGCTTTATTGATAAAACTGCAGACTCCTGTGATTGTATACATTCAGAGTATAGATACCGAACGTCGTGGATGAAGAATCTGAGAAACCTGTTAGATTCTGAGCTCCTATGTTCGTAGCGTTAGCGTTCCGTTCCCTCCTGAACTCTGTTATAAAAATTCTGCATCAAATGTTTACAAAAGTATAATCAAATACAACTGTTGGGCAAATTTTCACTGACGTCAAGTTGAACACTTTAGCCGTATCTTGCGAAATGTCTCAGTTGTGTTCATTTCTCAGCTGACACAATGTTACTGCAACAAAATAAACTGGTCAGTAATTACTCTATCAACGAATTAATTTGAGTTTTTATGAGGGTCCTGCGCGGACTAAGCAGGAAATATTCCAAACACTGAAACTGACATCATACCCTGTCCCATATCGTTAATTCCGAACACATATGTAGGATGTGGAAAAGATCCGTGGAACCCAATTCAACCCAATAGTCTGGTTAACAATTTTCGCCCAGAATAGGTTGACTGGTCCCTTGTTGTTAATATTGCTTTTATTTTTTATTTTTATTTTTTTAATGAAAATTAATTAAAATTACTTTTCCTGAAACGTAAGGGTGGTAGGCACTGTATTTTGCGATCATTCAGCACCATGGCCGCTATGTACTTAAGAAATTTGCTTTGCCTTTTCGTAAAGAAATTTTTTTTTGCTGATTTGCTGATGTAACAAAAAGCTTTGCGATCAAATAGTGTTGCAGTACAACAATTTTATTGATGAAAAGTGATTGAAGAAAATGAATAATTATATCGTTCTGGGGGGGGGTATTCAGTGAGTTGCTATTTGTGTGGGGGGAGGGGGACTGCATCAGTCCAAAAACATCAATATACGAAGAAAAAAAAACCAACCAAAAAAAAAAGAGAAAGAAACCCCACAACTACACCCCCCCCCCAATAAAACTTAAAACTTAAAGCACTGGCAACATTTTAAAAATTTGGAATAATAACACGAAAACCTAATGAAGTATCCTTTATCTTATATATAAACACCACATTTGTCTGTGTGTCCCTGCTGCCTATCATGCGCAGTCGCGAGTTCGAAACTCGCTGCAGCATCCAATTTTTAAAAAAATACTTTTGTATTTTTATGTTTAAACTTTCTTTTAAACTCGCTTATCCTAATTTTTAATTTTTAATTTTTTAAATACTTTTTAAAAATACTTATCTTCAAAATTTATCGCTCCCGCCGCATGACGGGCTATAACTAGTAAGCATAAAAAATGCATAACAAATTTATTTGTCAACATCAATTGGTTTAGAATGAATTGTGCAAAGAATTTTGTTGGGGGGGGGGGCTGAAATCCCCAGGTAGACTGATAAATTGTTTAAAAACTGAAAAAAATTGTTCACGTGAACTGAAAATCTATTCAAGTCATACATATCATTACAAACATTATTATAAAATTTCATTTGTCTACTCGAAGTTATTTTTGGTTAACAATCATAACAAAGTGATATTTTTTCAAAACTATTCCAACCCCAAAACTAAAAAAGAAACATGTGTACAAAATTAAATGTCAGGGTCAAGTTACCAGAACCAAAAGTAGTCTTAGAACCTACCCATGATATCTAAGTATTGTACCTGGTTTTGCTCAACCTACCCGTGATATCTAAGTATTGTACCTGGTTTGGCTCAACCTACCCATGATATCTAAGTATTGTACCTGGTTTGGCTCAGTAATATACTAAGAGGCTGATCTTAAACCAAAAACGGATTTTGGACCAGAACTCCAAAACAAATATATTATAACCATTTAGGACATTTTTTGGTGATAGATCAGAGACCCCCACCCCCACCCCAAATTTGTCGGAGAAAGAATAAACCTTTTTTGATCGAAATTTCATATTGAACAATGAAATATTATAGAATATGTATCATAATAATCCAATAAGACATGTTGGATTTGATCTAACAAACAGATTTTGTAAGAGATTTGATTCAATAAAATCAGCCTCAAGTTATACTGGCATAAAACCTAAAATAATAAGCGACTGTATTAAAAAAGTTGGTTACCATATATCACCAAAATATGGGTCAGTATGGTTATTCGCAACTGAAAATGACGAACGAATAAGAGGTTGGTCAGATGATTTGATGACATTTATTGACAATATAGTTGATATTTTATTTGATAATGATATTTCTGAAGCTATACAAAATTAAACATCTACTACTGTTGTAACCATATTTTATGATCATCTTTTTCATACCTGCTGACTCTCATTGGTAGGTTATCTGTTAACATACTGTCATTAATACGAAACTCGCGTATTAAATCGTCCATATCGTATTTTCCACATCGCAAGTAAGATCGTATCTGATCAAGTAATTTTTTGTAAGTGATGCTTGCTGTTTTACAAGAATTTTTTTTTTGTTTCAAGTTTAGGTTCAATCTTTTTACATGCTGTTGAAAGAGAGACACCGACACCAGATATTATTAACAAAAACGGATTTAGTAATGCTCCACTTGAGATTATACCAGAGCTAGTCATTAACAATGGCAAATATGATATTACTCGAAGTATTCTACGGTAGTATTTATAACATTCTTTTACACACCAAAGGATTTTATGATAAAATTTATAATATTGCATTAGTGCGTCAACATCTTGTTTTGGAATTTCTTCTGAAATATGATTGAAATCGATGATATGTTTTTTCATTATACAATCTTTTTATACAATATTAAAAGCTCTAGTACCAGCAATCGAATCAAGAAACTCACGGAACTTATTATTGTTAGGATCAGTTATAAAAATTCTGTATTTGTCATAAACATCTGACGAAATATTCTTATATCGTTCATCTCTTAGTACCTCATTTTTCTTTTACCAGGTGTATCAGTCAAAAGTATTTCCTACTTCACGTTCATACAAATCCGTTTCATTCACCAAATTACTGTAATCACTTTCTGTTTTATCAATATACCCTAATACCAAGCTTAACTGATCTAACGTGAAATTTTTGAGAACAACATGTTGTCTGATAATTGCGTATGCGACAACAAAATTTGCTAGCATTAATTTTTTGAGTGATATTAGTCCAATAATGTTAAAACCAGTAACAAAATTTACTCTAAGCCACAATTTTTCATATTGTTTTGTGAACATTTTCTCGACTTCATTGTAATAATTTCGTAATGACAATTGTCTAGAGCGCTGGATTGATGGAAATGGAATATCATCTGCTTCATCTATATCGAAATAAGAATCAGGCTTTGCTACCAAACTTGTTTGATCGACTTCTCTAAAAAACTTTTCTCGCTCAATATTGTTAAGATCACTAATTTCATCATCAAAAAGTTTGATTATCTTTAGAGATCTGTTAACAATAATCGGATAAAATTCTGGGTCTTTTTTTTCGCATCATTGGCAAAATTGCATTTGAGTATGCTTTAATAATTAACTTGGTGTCTGGTGTCATAGTAACGATTTTAATTAAGGTTTCTTTGTCGTGGTAGTACATACCGAGATACTTAAAAATGTTTCGTTTAAAAAACTATTATATAACTTCCTGTTTCTTTTTATTCCTATTATTATAGATTCTGCTAGTCTGTCGAGACTATCATGGCTACCTTCTACAGATGTTTTTACATCATCGTTTTTACCGTAAGTTCATTGTTTTATTAAGTCCGATTCTATTATCAAATCTAAATTTCCAAAATCAAGCTCAAGCAATATATTTCTTAATATAATTTCAACTTGTTTAAGTTCTTCTAGACAATCATCAGGATAGCAATATCTTTTTATCGCTTCAAAATTTTCTATTGCTTCTTTTAGTTGTGGTCCCCGAATATACATAACACGAACAAAATTATTTTCCTCCTCTGACAATGGAGAGTTTATCATTGGAATTGAAATTTTTTTTCTGGTATTTATTGCACGTGCCGCTAGTGAATCATCTCCAACCTTTTTGGTGGAGTTAAAAATATTATCATAAAATTCTCTCGCAACGTCTATAAACCATTGTGTTGTCATTATTTTATAGCATTAGATTAAATTTGTTCACAATGATCACATCTGATCATCAAGTGTGTATATTTGAAACGCTGTTAGTCCTGGGAATGGATGTTCAGCAGCAAAAACATTAACTCAAAAATATAAGTACTTGTTGACAATATTTTCTGTCTGGATTATAAAATATTGTGTTGTTGTAATATACGTATTTACTGCACTATATAATGTTGCCCAGTCGATATCATTGTTTGATCCTTCCAATTGCCAATTATAAATTCGACCAACACTAGAGTTTAATCGACCTCGCAAATGAAATTGCCAAATAGCAACTGCAGAAGTCATTTAATTTTGATCCAAAAATTTTCAACTTCTCCGTCGGTTGTCCACTCATGTCTATCAGAGAAAGCGTAATAAGGATACTTTTCAGGATAATATGATAATGCGCTTACCTCAAACCCAACTCTGTTGTCAGTTGCTTTATAAAGTGTTGGAATATATCCAACATTATTTTTAGTTCGTTTTATACCACTAGACAGACTATCAACATACGCTTTATTTGTCAGATCATTATGGTTAACTGGAACGTATGTCGTAGTTATTTTTTTTAATCTCTCATGTTTATATTGCCTGTCACTGGTCCACCAGATCTTTTAAAATATGGGGTAAGTTCTTCATTTAACTGAGCATAATTAATAGCATCAGCATCAACTTGTGGTGAGGTTGTTGGTAGTCCAGTTATTTTTGAATTATTGCTCATTGTAAGGTTACTTTTCATTGTGTCGCCGGCTTTGTTAAGTTTATTATCGTCAACAGATTTTAGTTGCGCATAACTTACAGCTTGTGTTTGATTTAAGTTTTCTGGCGGATATACAGTTTCTAAATTTATAAAATTTTTTCCTGACATGTTAATATTACCTATAACCGTTCCGCCGATTTTATCAAGTTTGTTATCATCCACATACCTCAACTGTGAATAACTTACCGCTTGTGTATGATTTAAGTTTGCTGGTGGATACCTGGTCTCCAAATTTATTATTTTTTTTTCTGACATATCTAAGTTACCGCATAAAGTTCCGCCTGTCAGTGACAACTTATTATCGTCGACGGATTTTAGTTGTGTATAACTTACCGCTTGAGTTTGATTTAAGTTTGCTGGTAGATATCCAGTCTCTAAATTTATTATTTTTTTTTCTGAGATATCTAAGTTGCCGCTTAAAGTTCCGCCAGATTTATCTAGTTTATTACCGTCGACGGATTTCAGTTGTTTTTAACTAACAGCCTGTGTGTTATTAAAATTTATTGGCGGATAATCTGTTTCTAAACCTAGTACTCGTTGATTTGACATAGACAGGTTTCCTGTCATTGTGTCGCCAGATTTTTTCAGGTAACCAGATAATTCAATATTGCCGTTTGTTATTGTAGCCGATGAATCTCCCAATGTTGTTCCAAATTTTGTATAATGGCTCATTATTTACTTAATATAACATAAAATTGTTAAATTGATCAGTTTAATATAACATAAAATTGTATAACAAACAATGGCAAAATCACCGATATTAAATTTTGATACAGAGCGGTTGGTGAAACATAAACATAACAATGAACTTCCAGATTGTCATTATTTTATTGTTGGACGAACTGGATCGGGAAAAACAAATTTGCTTATGAATTTACTGCTGGCGATAATTTTAACTACGATCGAGTTTATATTTATACAATTAATCCACAGCAAGATAAGTACGAGCTACTTAACGAATATAATAACAAACTTCGTGATAATCTTGAGGCTGGTGAAGATTTTTTTATTATCAAACAACCAGAAGAACTTGTTCCAGTTAATCAACTTGATTCATCCGAACATAAAATAGTAGTTTTTGACGATATTCCGCTAAATAATGTAGAGATAAATAAAATAAGATCATATTTTTCACTATCGCGTAATAAGAAATGTAATTCTGTTTATTTAGCCCAAGGTTTTTATAATGTTGACAGATTTATTAGACGAAATACTGGTTGTTTTATATTATTTCCGGGACTGGACAATGTTGACGTTAGAAATATTGCAAACGAGCAATGTGGCGACGTAACAAAAGATAAATTTATTAAATTATATCATAAAGCGACAGCGGATAAATATCACTTTTTCTTGTTCGATAAACTTACACATGATCCAACTAAAATGTTTCGTTGTTGTATTGAAAATTATCTGCAGTAAGTTTTTGTTTTCGGTAGTCTTATTTTTATAAAACATAGTATATAATTATGGAAAGACAAGCAAAGTATAGAAAACATATAGAAAATCTGAAAAAACTTGTTCAATCTAAAGCTGAACTTAGGCAGATGATTCAACAAGCACGACGTGGCCAAGTGGCTGCAGAAGAAACAGCAGCAACAATTCTCAAACAAGTTACTGAAGCACTACTTGGAAAACAACCTGAAACTAAACCGTTATCAGAAGAAGAACTTAAG